>JABSTR010000840.1:0-29894 GCA_013339765.2 Haemaphysalis longicornis | reverse complement strand
TCCAAATGCTACCTTGAACCAGCCCTTTATTACTACTTTCAAGAGGCTGGCTAGGCTTTTTTTTCGTGAGAACCGGCTCTGCTCACTCACTATCTTTCGCAGAGTTCGTGGAGAGCAGAAATAGTTATAAAATCTATTGGCCCGTATTTCGAGTAGTCCTCCACTCCACTTGCTGCCTTTACACAGATAAGTGAAGGATGCCGCAATGCGTTTACCGCGAATTTGTTTTCTGGATCTCCTTCGCGGTGGGCTCGAGTG
Source organism: Haemaphysalis longicornis (assembly GCA_013339765.2). Lineage (NCBI taxonomy): Eukaryota > Metazoa > Arthropoda > Arachnida > Ixodida > Ixodidae > Haemaphysalis > Haemaphysalis longicornis. The sequence continues at coordinate 29,636 of JABSTR010000840.1, read as the reverse complement.
CACGAGAAATTGAGAATATTCGGGTTCATTTGCGCTCAGACGAAGGCTTATTCGTACAACATCCGCCGGACGAACCATGGCCAGCTGCTCATAAGGGCCAATAATGCCATCCACAACTGTCAGATGGAAAGAGGAGTATTAGAATAATGAGGGGACATTTAGGCAGCTGGACCGGGCTGAACATTTGCTTACGTAAAGCGATAGTTTGGACAGGATAAGGTCTGAGCGAAAACGCAGCGGTAGAGATGTTCCGGAGTAATGAGGGTTGTACTCCACATTGACGAAGCATTCCATGAAGGTTTAGAGATTTCTGGTCCCGGATGAAAGCGCCACGTCAGCGCACAAGGGGCCTGGTTGAATCCCCTCGAGAATGTCAACAAGGGATATTCCTATCGCGGTTGCTCTTTACCAAAGCGACCGTGCGGAAGCTCCTGAGTGCATACGCTTCGGGTAAAACATCACCAATCGTGGCCACACTGTTGCCGCTGCGTTGCAGCTGCTGGTCACACTGCAGTTTTTCTTGTGCCGGGACATTTCAAGTTGTGACGCGGGACCTCGTCAGTGTGTCGCAGACTACAGTCAGCCGTGTTGTCAAGCGTGTGAGAGAGCTCATACCAGAGCAGAATTTCGAAATATCGTGATGAGGTCTAACTCAATAGCTGAAATTCGCGAGAACCTCAAATTACTAATTTATTATCGGAAAAAATGAGGCCGCAATATGAAACATCATTATGATTAAAACCCGAATCACCATTAATTCTTACCCTTCAGCAACTGTAGCGACCTTGAAATACAATATATACATCCCTTTTTGCATGCACAAAGTTGGTTGCGCCATAGATAATATAAGTGGAACCGATAAATTCAACCCGAACGCTCAATTGGGTCCTTCAAAAAAGGTTTCCTAGCTGCCAGAAGCGGAGACAGGACAGAGAGGAAAAATGTTCAATTGACTAGGGACCTGGCCCTGCACACATGCTCTGTAGGTGAAAGCCCTGTTCTAAACAGATAGAAATCTAGTCCTGGAATCCTGCAGCACAGCTCGGTGAAAGTCACTTCGCATGGCGAGAACCGGAAAAGCGAACATTCCATGCGAAATTTAAACGTTGGTACTCTTGAAAGGACAGGCATGCCTCGGAAGGAGTAGCGTCGGAATGAGTAGCCAGATTAGCTATGCCGAATTTATTGGAAGCTGTAACAGCGAGATTAGCTAAACGATCCGCTAGCACGTTCCCAGCAATCCTGACATACTTCTCGCCCTTTTATTTGTCTGTCAGCCACTTACGCTGATCTTTCTTTGGGAGAGGCTCTGCCGGAATGCGGGTACGCAAGAGTGCGGAGGAAGTAGACGGGTGGTAGAAACCGGCCGGCAGACGGGATGAAGTGGAGCGGACGTCAGGTTGGCGAAGTTCGTAGAGGCAGCGGTGGAAAGTAGCGGCTTCGGGTAGCAAAGGGGGTGGAATGGTGGCACAGGGAAGGCGAAGGGCAATGGGGGGTGACGATGAGAAGAGAGGGTTAAACATATAGATTCAGCACATCCACATCAGTTTGCGCCGACTCTTCCGCATTATTCGAAACATTTGCCCCAAGGTCACTGTTTTTCGAAATACCACCGTTGGTAAGTTGTGACACGCGATAACTCTCTTGTGGTACCAGTTTTTCGTTACTCCTACTTCACCGCTGGTGATAGGGTTGCAACTACGTGCAGAAGTCAAGTATGGATTGTTGTTATTGAAAACCTTTATGGAAGGTGGTTAGGTAAAAAAATCAGAAGCCCCTCCGTCTAACGACTGCAATGGGTGAAACGCAATGCTTTATTGCGTGCGAACATCAAATGGCTAATTAGCGCCAGAAACAAAACTGCAGCAATAAAATTCGAAGCGTCAATGATCTAAGCGAGTTAAAGAGAGCCCGCGATTCGAAGTCTAAACTCACGCTACAACCAACAAATTCCTCATGAGAAAGCTCAGCGCCCCCCCCCCACCCCACCACCATCGTTAGACCTTGTCATCGTCTTGAAATCTAAATCCAATCTAAAGTTAAAGTCAACTTCAACTTATCCAAATTTCAAAGCCTACGCCCACCCAAGGAACCCGAAGGTAATGCTGAGCGGTTCAAATTTTATGATGACACAAACATTTCAACGTAGTCTTCATAACATTACGGTCACAGGTTCCATTCCAACCATGTGAAGCGTTTTATCTTGATTTATCATCATTATCATTATACGCCCTCCAGTTTTGTAAAGTTGGCTTTCCACCAGGGCGTTTCGTTTACTAGACCCATTACCAGTGAAACCAAGAAAGCTTCTGTTTAAGATTGGAGCAGTGGGCGGGAATTCAATTCCGCTAATCAGCGGGCCGTGGCTGCAGTCTGCGCGGGAACAAGTCTGCTCTTCGGGCCGGGTGCCGCGCAGCACGTGCTACCAGTTATCGAGAGAGGAAGACAGAGAAGTTGGGAGGTGATTGGACAGACATGTCCAAACTAAGTTGTTGTTGGGGTTGGAGAGTTTGGGGGAGATGGGCAACGCGGGTGGGATCGTGGTACGTCAGGGTATGTAGGCGGCGACTTATGCGGGCGTCGGTTGGTGTAAGAGAAGGATGTAGCTGGTTAGTGTCATCGGGAGTTGTGATAGTGAGCTGCGATGTCGGAGTATGGAGTGCTAGGCGGAGTTGAGACATATGAGATTGGTGAGAAGTTGAGCTCCCCGGGCAACGTCTGGTAATTGAGGTCGTAGGCGTTGGCATGTGCCCCATTTTTCCAGAAAAGATTTGTGGCCAGGAATCCACACTATAGGGGACATTGGGAGGGCTGGTCGGCACGTGAGAATGTTGGATCCTATGCGAGTGATGCGTGGCGTGGAATATCGGCGGAAAGCGGATTGGCAGTCGGTCATTATGGTGATGTCTGATTAAGGTGCATCGGGGAAGGCCCGAGCAATAGCAGCCTGCTCAGCGGTATCAATAGGTAACGCTGGTGTTGTGGCATAAGCTGTCGTGGCGTTCGTTGAATGGATTGCTGCAACGGCACGGAAATGGTATGTGCCGTATGGGGATGCTTCAGTGTAGCAAGTATCGGGGTTAAGGAGTAGGTGAACTTGACGTTGGCAAAGACCCGCGTTGCAGACGAGGTGCATGTGTTTGGATATTTGGAGGACATACCGCCGCCTGGTGCCAAGAGTCTGCAGAAGGCAGCGGTGGTTGGAGCAATAGGTCCCAGCCACACACACAACTCAGGTGACTTCAAAACACACCCGTTATGTGAACACCACTTGTTTTAAAGAGAAAAACCTCCGCAGCTAGATTGCCGTGCGTGGGAAGCTTTTCGTAGAACACTACAGCAAGCGAACATCTAGATATTTGTGGACATTTCCCAGATTTTCCTATTACTTTTGTGTTTAGACATGAATCTTTAGAGGCGATTTTCCGAGAAGGAGGAACTTCTCTGCATAAAGAGGATTGTTGAGTTATCTCAGGCACAATATGGCGCGCAACAGCAGCTGCATTCCTTCTTCTTTTTATGCGCAATTACATCCGCGCTTGAAGGTACCGAGAATCATAGAGGAATAACTCAGTATTGTTCAGTTCTGCAAGCTAGTTCTCGCTTATCGAATGCAAGAAACTATAGTCTTGCTGGTTAGAAACCGAATATAGCGGAATGAAAGCAAAAAAGGCAGAAGGGACGTTTCTCCGTGAAGCCAATATTGTATTGTTTTCACGTTTGCCTTCTAGATTGAAATACTTATCCGGAGATGTCGTGGACCGAACTTTTCTTTATTTATTAGCGTTCAAAAAACATTCTTGCTTCTCTGCCACGAGAACGTAATTTCCAGGTCAACGATATCATTCAGTCAGGTATCCAGCTGGGTCGTACCTTCAGAAGTGCTCCAAAAAAGTCACGAAGGCCGCTTTACCTGCTCTCGTTAAACATACAAGGTACTAATACCGGATGCATGTGCTGAACTAGTGCACTTTCCAGGTGCGCCGAAACAGCTGTTGCTCGCTCTTGTGCCTCCGCCTATCCTAAACCGCCAGCCTATCTCTAGCTCCCACGAACGCACTGGGCCCTCGTTCCACTGTTGCAATTCCCGCCTCTCGCCTACGCAACGCAAAACCTGTGCCGAGGCTCAAGAGAATCGGAAAGGATTATCCAAGTTAAGGACAAGAAATTACGACTAGCCACAAATCAAAAAGGATGTCTGAAATAAACATGGCGCTAAAACAGACATTAGAACACTAATAAACAAGTAGAATTAGTATCATGTTTGTGTTCGTTGGTGCAAGGGTATCAAGACCAAAGAGCGCCAAACCTATGTTACGGGGTCTTTCAATATGCAGGTTTGTGCTTACAATATGTATGAAAGCAGTATGACACATCCTAAAATACTGTATATATGGGTGTAGATGGCCCGTAGACTAAAACGTGGAGATGTTCATAATGGCGGATGAAGAAAATTATGGATGGACCGTGACTGCAGCTTAATGCGAAGAGCGTGCTACGTGAGCGCGGCCCCTCGTGCGAACAAAGAAAACATCAGGGCCTTGCTCAATGCTCATAGGCTCTGAGGTCACGCACTGTGCGAGATGATGCTTTAAAAACTTGATGTTTGCATGATAACATAAAAGACATTTGTTCGTGAACATAGGTTCATCTCCTAAAAACACTGAAGGGTGTAGCGGAATGTTGAAGGTATATATTTTAGGGAAATGCTGTTTTCTGGCCTCATTGCAGGATGTGCACTCAAATAGCACATGTAGGATGTAGAGCTGGTGCCCACAATTGTCACAAACTGGTAGAGTGTGCCATTCAAAAGATATGCGTGTGTAGCGTAAGTGTGGCCTTTTCGTTGTCTGCAAATCGATACTTGAATGAATAAGTTTGGTTTTTCTACTGTGTTTACTCCTAGGTGTGATTTTACTTAGTGGAGCTTGTTATCTGTGTGTCTGTCCCACGTGTACTTCCAGCATTTACAGATTCCCCTTCGGATAACTGGTGTCAAATCGAGGTAAGGGACCTGCGCTACGTCAACACCACAATGGAGGGCCACCAAAATGGCATTCTCGTCGGAACTTTCATTTTCCAGAATGCCACTGTGTCCAGGGATCCAGCAAACAAGTATTTTTAGTTTTTATTTATAAGCAGTCACAAGAGCTTTAAAAAGTGATTGACGACGACATTTTTCATAGGTTTAAACGAATATACAGCTGTAACCACACTTAGGGCGTCTGTGTAGATAATTGATTCTTGTATTTTGTTCGGTGTTATGGGCTCCGCTCTGATTAAAATGTCATAAGCTTAAATTCTAAAGAGACAGCTATTTTTGTTCAAGGCCCTTGTGCTGGCAAAATTCCGGGCCATGTGCAGCACCGGACACAGCGGAAGGAGACTTCGAGGCATCCATGTAAAAAACAGTTCCAGCATTTTTGCAGCCGCACCCCTCCATAGGGGCGATTTCCCGTGCAAGCCGGGTGAACTTCCCAAGTGTTGTAGACTCACACAAGGGCCGAGCGCCAGGCCGGGGAGTCGCTGTATTTATTTTACCGGTAGGTGCTGGGTGCCACCAAGGCACATGAGTGCACATGGGGCCTTCCACAGCCATGGTGGACGCTCAATTCGCAACCGCCTCTGGCACGACATGCTGCCAGACTATTTCACCCCCGGCAATGGTGCAACGTGGCATAATGGCCGGAGCTCCGCCAGATGGACAAGGGTCAGGGGTCCCTCGCAAGGGTAAAGACAGCTTTCCAGGCGTGTATTCCCCTTTCAAGGGTCCGCACTCGACCAGGGATGCCTGTACCCATTTAAGAAACCCAAGTCTGCCCGGGCGTGTACCAGGATTCGAACCCGGTACCTCCCGCATACGAGACGTAGTGCTGCACCTCTGAGCCATCGCTGCGGTACCTCTACCCTTGTCTTCCTTTACTCATGGGAACGGCCCCTTACCCTTGTCCATATGGCGGGGCCCCCGGCCATCGTGCCGCATTGCGCCATTGCCGGGGGGGTGAAAGAGTCTGGCGCACGGAGCAAGATATAAAGAGGAGCGCCGACTGTGGCCCAGAAAAATTTTTTTGCTCGGGCCGATAATGTCCACGCGCCGCCGGCCGCCCAGCTTTCCCTTTGCTCTCTTCCTCCTTCGTTTCGCCCTCTCGTCACTGTGCCTCTGTACATGGCTCTTCCCTTATTCGCTCTCCCCAGAGGCGTCTTTTCTTTCGCAACGACGTCTGTCGTATGCCTGTCCTACTATGCAGGAGGAATGCCTGCACGCGCGGAATTTAAACACCCGTGCGCAGCCGGAATAGACGGCGCAGATAATCGCACGCCACCGCATACATGGCGATCGCTTATTCCCTATCGGGGGGGCGTTTATTCTGACATTATGAAGACCCGCTAAAAATATTGTACTAACCCAGCAGATGTAAGACGCAACTGAACGACGACGACTTTAGAATCACCAAAGAATGAGCAAGAGTAATATGAATCGCCACAACATGCAGTCTAGCGTGATTCTGCTTACGACAAATCGATGCAGCGCAAAAATTACCCTCTGTTGTTGGCCCGCTCTCCGGCCGCCTGCTTAATTATTTATGCCGCTTCTGCGCACGAACAATGCTTACAAGGGTCGCCCGGAGTCTCCATCGGCAAACGGCAATGAGACACACATTTCTGTGCCAATGACTGAATTGGACGGCTGCCCTGTTGTAATAGTGTACAAAAACACTGTCATCTTGATAAGGCACCCAAGAATATCAAACGCAACCTTCATTGTAACTCATACCGCAACTTACCGCCCGATGTTCACTGTCGCTCTACGGTCGTGTTATCTCGTCGATAACGCCGTGGACTCCAAATAAAATGCTGCGATTTGTATGGCTGCAATTTTGGGCCTACAGGGGTTCCCGGTGCCCCACTGTTTTTTTTCTTTAAGTGGCTGACCACCTTGTTCCCTGCATAACAACCGGCTCGTCAAACCTTTTCTTTTGGCGAGTCATCACCACAGAGATATAGGGTCCGGACAAATTCAAATATCGCGAAATGAAGGCTTGTGAAAAGACCGCGCTGTAAGGGCCTCGATCTTGAGCAGATTGCTACGTCGCGGGCAGTCGCGGGTGATGTTATCGCGTTTCTGTTATTTTCTGATGAGCGTGTGAGTGCCGGTCCGTGTTCTAGGCACACTCTGTTTTGGACGTAAGTTGGAGAACGGCGAGAAAGCTGAGGCAACTTTATAATCGCTAGTGATCAGAACCAGTTGCTCCTTTCGCCTTTTGTAAAACCTGTTAAAACACAGCCGAATCGGTGTTCACAAATTTACAAAACGGAGTCACATTTTCGGCAAGCACTGCGCAAAAGGTAGTGTTTGTATAGCAGCCATATGTCTATATGTGCGCTCTACATTTTGTTTTCCCGCCATGCAAACCAATCCTTAACGCATCTTTGCCGTGCCGTACGACCACTCAATTCCTTCGGGTTCGGGTTACCCAGAAGGTGCTGTCGAACAAGTTAATCAAGTCGTGCGAAGGAGGAGCAATGCAATGAACGCGAAGTGGCGCCAACGCAGGCCCAAAGCACTCGTGCCCAAAACTACCGTCGCTGAAGCAGACGACAAAAGCCGACGGAATGCGTTCCGCCAACGCGCCCGCCGGCGCACGGGGAACGCCGGCCGCTTAGCCGCCGGACCATTCGCTGCGCCATCTACATTGCGCTCCGCGAGTGATGGACTTTAAGAGATCGCAGGAGAGAGCGAAGTCGGCGCTCCTGTTTATCTTGCTCCGTGGTCTGACGGCATGTCCTGCCCACAGGCGGTTGCGACTTGAGCGTCCACCGTGGCTGTGGAAGGCACCATGTGCATTTGTGGCCTAGGTGGGGCCGGGAAACCTACCGGTAAAATAGGTACAAGCGACTCCATGGCCTGGCGCTCGGCCCTTGTGTGGGACTACAACGCTTGGGAAGTTCACCCCGCTTGCACGGGAAATCTTTCCTGTGGAATGGGGCGGCTGCAAAAGCGCAGGAACTTTTTGTGTGTGTTGTATGTGTGTTGTAATTGTAAAAATGCCGTAAGATCAATTCATAAGGTGCACGTTGCTACGAATGACTTTTAAGGATGTGTCGCAACGAATCGTTGACATTTCCCAAGGCGGGACTAGGTCGGTGATGGAGGTTGTTATGCCCTCATCAAAAGACACCCCTATTTCCTCTCCAAGGCCTTTGACACGCAACGACATATGGGCAGAGATTGAGGGGTGTGCTAAATACAGACCGGCAGGCGAGGCGTCGTACAGAATAGAACTTCAGGGGGGATTTTTCATAGACATTATCGTAATAGCATAGAGCAGTGCTGTATAAGCACGCTGGTGATCTAGGCACCAGTTGTCACATTCTACATAGAGACTTTGAAATAGACTTGTCCTGAATGCTTCCGAAGCAAAGGGAAGGCCCAAATAAATCACTAGGTCTAACATTTTTAGGGCAGTTTTAGACGTGGAGCCATAATTACGCTTCCGTAGTCTACATGTGACCTAACAAAACTGACCAAGAGGCTTAGAAGGCATTCTTTATCAGCACCGTAAGACTGACACGACAACACTTCTGAACTTTTCCCGGTGTTTAAGCATTTTCGTATAGTGCATTTATGTGCGGTATGAGTGTTAGCTTTTCGTCAACTATAACACCTAAAACCTTATGTTTTTTCTTGACAGGAATTAGTTCTTGTTGAATGTGTTGTTTATTGGCGCAAGGGCAGCTTGGCCAAAGAGCGCCAAATACTAGGGTTTTTGTATATTTCTTTGGGGGTACACTTCTTTAGGTAAAATGGTTAAAAAATGGTGTATGAGGCCATTCCATAAAAGCAACCTATTGATGTAGAGGGCCATAATGCTAAGAACTAGAAGTGGTGAATTAAAGTGCAGTTAAGCTTTCAGTGATTATGGAGTCCTTATCACAGGGATATTGGTGAAACAATTATGAAACAACTCCGACGGTAAATAAATACTCTAAATGAAGACTGCATGCAAACATGGGATTGTCTGCAAGAAAATGTGCTAGGTGAATTGGGATGTTGTGCGTGTAGAGTTGTGGAAAGTGTTTGCGTCTGTCAGCGTCATGTTCTTTGCATTCAACAAGAATGTGAATAACGATAAGTGCTCCTCCGCATCTCGAACATTGTGGTCTTTGTGTGCCATTTAAAAGGTAAGAGTGTGTGCAGTGTGTGTGTCCTATATGTAAGCTGCAAAGTGTAATTCAATGATTCTGTTCCGTTTGTCTGTTATGTATTTGCCGATTTTACATGAAGCTTGTTCTCTGTCTGAGTGTCCGATTCTTCTTGTCATTGCTTGCGGGGTTTGCGTGTGATAAAAGCCTTTAGATAAGTGAAGGTATTATTTCCACGTAAACCTCATCACGGTAGGTGGCGGCAGCTGCTTGTCTGTCAGCAGACTCATTGCCAACTATTCCGCAATGGCCGGGGACCCAGCAGATTGTAATTTGGAGCCCCATGGAGTATGCACACATAATAGTGTTTAGAAGCTGGTTGAAATATGTACTTTTCTTGCTTTTACCATTCGATAAAGCCGTTAAAACACTGAGTGAGTCTGTGTATATATCTGACAAAGGTATTATGCTTTGTATTATGTGTTCAACAGCCATAGTAATACTGTATGCTTCTGCAGTGAATGCTTCTGCTTGCGTTTAGGTTAATTGTTTTTGAGCAGGAGAAGTTTGGTTCAAGTGCCCCGCATGCTACTGCAGAGCGTGTTTTGGATGCATCATCATCATCATCATCATCACCAGCCTATCTACGCCCACTGCAGGGCAAAGGCCTCTCCCATTATTCTCCAAGTATCTCGGTCCTGTACCAAACTGTGACCAATTTATCCCCGCAAACTTCTTGATCTCATCTGCCCATCTAACTTTCGTTCGGCCGCCCCTGCAACGCTTGCCTTCTCTAGGGATCCACTGTCACCCTTAATGACCAGCGGTTATCTTGCCTTCGCATTACCTGCCCTGCCCACGTCCATTTCTTCTTCTTAATTTGTACTAATATATGTCTTTAACACCAGTTTGCTTCCTGACCCACTCCGCCCTCTTCTGCCCCTTTCCTATCCTTGTCCCTTTCCTTGTCACCTATCATTTTCCGCTCCATTGCCCGCTGAGTCTTTCTCAATTTAAGTTGAACCCTCTTAGTGAGCCTCCAAGTTTCTGCCCCGTAGGTGAGTACTGGTAAGATGCAGCTGTCATACACTTTCTTCTTCAGCGACAATGGTAGGCTGCTATTCATTATCTGAGAATGTCTGCCATATGCACCCCACCCCATTCTGATCCTTCTAATTATCTCTGCCTCATGGTTGGGATCTGGGGTCACAACTTGGCCTAAGTAGATATATTCGCTTACCACTTGCACTGCCTCGCCACCTATCTCAAAGTGCTGTGCTGTCCCGAGGTATTGATCATTACTTTAGTTTTCTGCATATTAATTTTCAGGTCCACGGTTCTACTCTGTTCGCCTCAGTGCGGAAAGCATGCTTTGCAATTCGTCCCCCGAGTTACTTCAGAGGGTACTTACAGTCAGAGGTTACTGAGGTATTCTCCATTAACCCTTACTCCCACTGTTCCCAATCCAACGTTCTGAACACTTCTTGTAAGCATGCTGTGAATAACATTGGAGAGATTGTGTCTCTTTGTCTGACACCCTTCCTTATAGGTATTTTACTGCTCTCCTATGGAGGATGATGGTAGCTGTAGACCCATTGTAGATATCCTCTAGTATTCTTACATAATGCTCATCTACCCCCTGGTTCTGTAATGCCTGAATGACTGCTAGGGTTTCGCTAGGTTTGGATGCATCAGTGTAGAATTTTGTGCTTTGGTATTTGCGTTGCAGACTTAAGAAGTGTAAATGAGAGCCTGAGGGCTCTGTTCTTATGAATTTTAACAAATGACAAGTAGCATAACACGCGTATGAGTATCCAAGGTGCAATAAAATCCAGTAAAAAGAGTTTTTAGTGTCCGTAAAAAATATTCCCATCTTAGAGGCCTCAGATCTGGCTGTAAGAGAAAAAGGCTGTGGAAGTGAGGGGCGTTTTAAAAACAAGTTTGCGGTAGTGTGATCGCTTAGTAGTGTGTTACAGGAATGCTGAGGTAGCGAGGCCACTTTAACAGCATACAAGAGTGCACTGAATACGCTGGTGTTCTAGGACCACATGTGAACTCCACATAAAGACATAAAACGGGACTTGTACGGAAAGAACCTGTAGCTAGACGTCATAGGTTGTCAACAGCCTTGAGCATCTTGAGGGCTGTTTTTGAGGCCGACTGATACACAATGCTTCCATAGTCATCTTTGGGGATAATTAGGCTGCGGAATATTCTCAGTAAGCATGTCTTGTCAGTGCAATACGATTGGTACTATAAAACTTTAGGTATGCTCAAGGATTGCATGCTGGGTCAGTGCAATACGATTGGTACGATAAAACTTTAGGTATGCTCAAGGATTGCATGCATCATTTTGAGTTGTTCAATATTTTTATTTTATTATTTACATACTGCAATTTACAGGATTTTAGCAGGGTGTTACAGACATAATTTTTGCAATGTTGGCACTCTAGAATGCATAAAACAAAACCAAAAATAGAACATCAGATGTGAATAATCAGGTCAAATGGCTGCAAACAACAATAAGGACGGCTCCATGACTTGGTTATTAGTTGGTTCATTCCACTGATTACGGCACGCGGGAAAAAGAATATTTGAAGCAGTTATTTCGGGACCGGAACTGGGTTATTGACAGTTGATGCCTTTTGGCGGGTGGCGTACCCAAATGAAAATGTATTGGAAACATCAGCTTGTAATGCCTTTAATTAATTGGTAAAGAAATTTTAGTCTATTAAACGATTTCTTTCGGTAGGTGAAGGCTCATTGCACGATGTAGAGTTCATATAGAGGATATGGAATGAAATTGAGCTTTTTGTCGAGCAAATACCCAAAACTTCTGTCTATCCTTCACAGGGATTTGGTTTCCATTGAGCGTAATCCACGGCTCCACTATGATGCCTCGCTGCCTAGAAAACATAACACAAGCGCTTTGTCGTCGTTGAACGAAAAGCCATTTTTGGTTGCCCATTTTGACAGCCTGTTAACTCCTACTTGTACCTGTCTTTCGCAAACTGCTACGTTACATAATTTGAAACTTATCTGCATGTCATCCAAATAAACAGAATAGAATAAAGAGCGTGGCAAGACATTTTTTTCAGTGAATGCATCTCGACAATAAAAAGGGTACAAATCAAGACACCTCCCTGAGGAACGCCGTTTTCTTGGGTGAAGGTTCGCGACAGCGAGGAACCCACACGTACTCTGAAAATACGGTGAGTTAAGAAACTTGTAATGAAATTTAACATGTTTCCGCTGATTCCAAGCGAGTCTAAGCCCAGTGAAATTCCGTGGCGCCTTGTGGTATAATACGCCTTAACTAATTCAAAGAATACTGATATGCAAGACTGCTTGTGAACAAACGCATCTCGTACATAAGATTCAAAGGCTATAAGATTGTACTCGAACGATGTACTCGAAAACCTGATTGGTGATTATCCAGCACACCATGAAACTCCAAGAAATGCAGTAAACGCCGGTTTATGATCTTTTCTAACAATATACAAAAGGAGCTTTAGAAGTCTATCGGCCTTTAGCTGCTAGATAGACCTAGGTCTCTCCCTTGCTTAAGCACAGGAATGACAATTGCCTCTTTCCGTGATTTTGGCAGCCATCCTGTTTGCCATATCAAGTTAAAAAGGTGAAGAATTGCTCCAAGCGTGGCTTCGTGTAAATGTTTTATTACCTTGTATGTTATGTTGCCTGCCCCTGGAGCTGTTTGCTACATGATGAAAGAGCAATAGAAAATTCCTGTTTTGCAAGTGGAGAATTTTAACCATCGCGTGATGTTTTCTTGTTGTGAAGAGGTTTACATTCTGCAATCTTTTTATGAAGAAGGAATTCTGTTGCATAGTGGGTAGAGCTGGAGATATGTTCAAAATGCTCGCCGAGGGCGTTGCCCTGATCCTCTAGTGTATCACCTGTTGTGCTAATAACTGGGAGAGGGTTCGTGTACTGACCCTGAAGTGCTCTTATTCGTTTTGTTACCTCGTGTGCATCAGTGAATGATTTTTAGAGGTCAGGAATGTTCTCCAGCTCTCTGTTTTTGCAGCACGTCGCATTCGTCTCCTTTTGGCTTTTGCTCGTTTAAATGATATGAGGTTTTCAACTGTTGGATATCTTCTAAAGCTGCCCCAAGCTGTATTTTGTTCTTTGTGTGCAGTCGTACACTCCTGGTTCCACCATGGTCTGGGCCTGTTTTTTGTGTTTATCGAAGCTCAAAGAATGGAGGAATGTGCGGCATCGATAATATCAGCAGTAATGAATGTGTAATAGACGGTACGGATGTGTAAGAATGCTCAGATGATTCTTTAAACTTATTCCAGTTTGCTCCCTCTTTAAACCTTGTTGGGATGGTTGAAATTGCAGGGTTGTTATCTAATTTTTAAGTATGACAGGAAAGTGATCACTGCCATATAGATTTGGAGCAACACTCCATTCAACTAGAGGAAATAGAGTGGTGGACCCAAGCGCTAAGTCAATGGAAGAAAATGTATTGTGTGTTGCGCTGGAAAAAGTTGCTTGTTTTTTATTGAACAGACAAGTGCCCGAGGACAACAACAATTTTTCTAGGAGTCGCCCTCGGGGATCGGCCTGTGCAGAACTACAGAGTGGGTGGTGAGCATTCAAATCCCCTACTAATAAGAATGGCGCCAGGAGTTGATCTATTAAACTTTTAAACTCTGTTGTTGTCAGGTGATTGTCGGGCGCAATGTATATTCAGCATATAAGTGTTAGCCTACCAAAAACAATGACCCTCATCACTACAGCTTCTAGATTAGTTTGTAGGCTTAGTTTTCCGCAGGACACCGACTTTTTAAAACCTACAGCTACACCACCTGATGAATGAGTCCAGCCGGCTCTGTCTTTTCGATAGATAGTGTATTGCCTAAGAAAGTTAGCTTGTTGGCTATTCAAATGTGTTTCTTGAAGACATAATATGCTTGGCTCGTACTCTCTAAGGATTTCATAGATTTCATCGAGATTTTTTATTAGGCCCCTACCATTCCACTGAATAAGGCTTTCTTTCATGTTTAATTTACTTGAAAGAAAGTTGTGTGTTGTTTCTGGAGCATCATTTGTTTTTGGGTGGTTGACTCTTTGAGGTGGCTTTTTCTGGCGCTCAAGGGAATGGCGCTTTTCTTAGTACGTCTGTGAAGCCGGGGATGCCCGCGTCGCCTCCATATCTTCATCTGATGGCAAAGGAGTAGCTGACGGGTCAGGCTCCTTCACCCGTGCATCATCTGGAGGGCTGGATGTGCGTGCCACAGAAGGCTGCAGCAGCGCAGCGTTTGCGGAAGAACCAGCGACTCCCACATCCTTGCCCGTCAGGCCTTCAGGGGCCAGTGAAACAGAACTGTGTAGTGCAGACTCTCTCAAGGCAGTGGTGGTGGATGCCACTACCACCGGTGGTTCCCCAACCGGTGGAGCAGTGTCCTGGGCAGCAGCTTTGGGCAACCCAGAGGGGGGCGGGGGCAGGACCGTGTCTGCCCTGCAGCACTGGGTCGCTGCGAGACAAGACGCCGCTCCGCCTCCCGGCGAGCTGCATCCGCATATGCTTTAGAGGAGAACATCGCGAGCTTTTTGCGCGCTTCGGCAAAAGTGATGTTTTCGGTGACTTTCAAGTGCATGATTTGCTTTTCGTTTTTGAAGACGTCACAAGACCGGGAACAGGCTGGGTGGGGATTTTCGCAGTTTGAGAACATGAACGTGTTGCTGGGGCAATTTTCGGCTGGGTGGTCACGCTGAGCACATTTCCCGCTTGTCAGAATACCTCTGAATGTAGTGGTACCATGCCCATAACGCTAACACTTGAACGCGTCTTATAGTAATTAGGTTTAGAGCTGTTCCACCTGGATCACGTAGGCCTTCAAGAAGATATTGCTCTGTTTCATTCAAAAGTTCTGTTTCAGAAATGACCCCCTGCGAAGTGTTCAGGGTGCGATCCGCTGAGACACATACTTTGAGATCACATATGTCAGTCTGGTTTAGAAGCTTGTTTGACTGGTTCTTGGTGTATACTTCGACAAGTACATCACCTGATGACAGTTCATTTGCCTTATAATTGCTACCAACAATAGATTCAAGGAATCGTGCCACTTTGAACACCGACTTGCTTGCGAGTGCAATTTCAGCTTCAAGACAGTGAATCAGGAGGTATTTGGGAAAGTTCTGCGGTGCACAAAATATTTGGCTGTTGAACATTAACTTACTTGCTTCGGTGCGGACCCTTTTCGGGGCCCGATCAGTTTGGAAAGCGATTTTTGAAAATACCATGCACCATAGCATAAGCAGGGAACAGGGGTACTTTATCCTCTGACGTTACCCTGGTAGTCAAAGAGGTCCTGGAACTCCCCGCCTGGTGGACAGGCAGGGAGCCCATCGGCCGGAGCCTGTCAAAGCCTCCGACGGCCACCGTTTGCGGTTGCTACCCGTCACCTTTCAACACCTCGCCACGGTTGGACACAGCTTATGTATGGGAGCTCAGGGTCCACGGTGTCGCTTCTCACCGTCGCCATGAATACTCAAGGTGCCCCGTGCGAGGGACAGGAATTCGTTCTTTGTTGAGTGTTTTTTCGGGTTCTGGATGAATTCCACGCCGTCTTGTGAATAAAACAAGTGTAATTTTTTGAAGAATCAGTTCAAAACCATTTTCTTCTGTCCATTTCACAAGCCCCTTTATCACTAACTGTATCTGCCTATCACATAGGAGAGGTTGCCTGACCTAAAGCGAATATGAACGTCATCAACATACACTCAGTATCAGATTGTGGGTGGCAACTATTTCCCAGGCGAATTCATTTTAACTACAAACTGAGCAGAGTTTAACACTCCACCTTGAGGATTGCCATTTTTTGTGTACATTCTCGGTACCACTGTTCCTAATCTCACCCTAAATGTTCGCTTTGACAAATAACTTTCAATAGTGTTTAACATGTGTCAAGACACACCGAAAGCCTTGAGATCAAGCCCTATCCTTGAAGCGTAGTTGTGTCGTTAGATTTTTCCAAATCAAAGAACACTGGAAGACAGTGCTGTTTGTGGATGAAAGCAGTTTTGACATACTACTCAAAGGCTACGAGCTGGTCAAATGTTCTCCGACTTGATCGAAATTACGCCTGCAGGATGCCGTTATATTCCAGAAAATGCATTATCCGCTTCTTTACATTTTTTGGAAAAGCGTTACCAGGCAACGTCTCAGAGTTATTGGTCGGTAACTGTTAGGTAGTGAGGCATCTTTCCCCTCCTCTATTAATATGGTGACTACAATAGCTTCTCTCCAAGCCCTCGGAAAGTATCCTGCTGCCCAAAATTTTATTGAATAAGTGCAAGAGCGTTGGAAAGTTTCTGGCGCAGATGTTGAATCATTCTATATGATATCCTATCTGCCCCTGGCGCTGAAGCCATACATGTTCCTACGGCAACCAAAAGCTCTGTTGTTAGAAAAAATTAAGAGTTGTATGGTTCGTCAGATGATTTGTTATCCCTAATACGTTTTTTGTCATGTATGATTTGTGCCGTAAGAAAATATTCGTGTAGTGAGTAGAACTTGAAACATAGTGAAATTGGTTTGCAAGTGCGTTTGCCTGGTCCTCTAGGGTGTATATATTGTATGTATATGTGTGTATGCCCACACTGCTAACCAAAGGTAGGTGGTGTGTGTTGCGTTGATTGAGCTTCTAATTCTATTCCAAACTTGGCCTGTATCTGTGTATTTATTGATAGCAGTCACAAAAGAGCACCAGCTCTCCTTTTTAGATTGTTGGTGAATGTGCCTCCCTTGTGCTTTCGCATGTTTTGGCAAGTGGGATACCTGCGAAGGACACCCCATGCCTTATTTTGAGCCTGCCGTGCACGCCGACACTCTCCATTCCACCATGACCTCCTTGTGTTAAATGTGAAACCAGATGTTTGCAAAAGTGAGCAATCGGCAGCAGAAAAAATATGGGCCGTAATCAGTTCACAGGGTTTGTCACTGTCCAATGGCTGAAAGATGTGTATGAAAGCTCAGGTAATTGTTTATATTTTATGCAATATGCACCAGATTCCTTAAACCTTTAATGAGAGATGGAACTCTTAAGTCTTTTGTCAGTGCTTTTCAGGGTGACTGGGAAGTGGACGCTCCCGTAAGAATTGTCGCCCACTACTCATTCAACAGATAGAAAGAAGCCAGAAGCGCCGATTGCCCAACTGCATGTGTGAGCATGTATTCTGTGTAGTGTTGTAGTATGTAGGCGGTTTTTTATTGATTAGGCAAGCTCCGGAAGAGAATAACACCTTTCCTATCAAGCGGCCCCAGGCATTTGTCCATTGAGACTCCCAAAGTTCACTGTGAGCATTAAGGTCGCCAAATAATAAAAATGGTTCTGGGAGCTCATCTATCAGAAACTCGAATTCTGAGCTTCATAGAGGGTGATCATGAGGAAAGAGCAAACTGCTATTGACCTATTAAAGAGGATTTCTCTAACTGCCACAGCTTCGAGGGCAGTGAGCAACGGAAGAGGTTAGTAGGGGACAGACTCTTGCAAGACAATCGCTACACCACCAGAGGAGTGAGTGCAGCTGTCCCTGTCTCCTGAATACCGAGTATCATTTGAGAGAGTTTGTATGTATGTTCTAAGTGTGTTTAAGTGTGTTTCGCGTTGACAGGATATTTGGATGGTACTTGTGAAGGATTTCGTAGATGTCATCGAGGTTTCATCAACGACCTGCTTGTGCTTACTGCAAGACAAAAGAATCTGCATCTTCATCCATCTGTTCCAGTCACGTGATGACGAAGTCGAATCTCTGCGCACAAGTTGTGGTTTTTATGTCCGTCAAGTTACAGGTCTTTTTCTAGTCCTAGTCCTGCATCATAGTAGCTCTTCTGTTACCCTGATGGTCCTTCTAGTCGTCAGTCCTCTCTATTAACATGCCCGACCCAAGTCCCCTTGTCGTTTGAATGTCCGTGCTTTTAGATGAATGACCGACTGGGTTTCTGTAGGAGCAATTCGTGTGCCGTGATGTTCTTCCGTAAAACTTGTTAATTCAATGTAGTTTCCTTCAATTTGATTCGCACAGTTATAGTTTTACTGGTAATTGTGCTTTTTTGTTTTTCGTAATCGATTGGTGGGGCTGTGTAAAGGTAGCTGCTCAAATTTTCTTTTCTGTGTTGCATAGTTCAATGTCCCAGATGGTATTCTTATTGGTTTGATGTGCAGTGTCGGTAGATTTTAGTTGTGTGCATGTTGCCTTATTGACATATTTTGTGTTTCCTGTACTGTTGTGATAAGGCGTACATAGCAATGGTTGTGAAGAATAAATACCTCATGCTGCATGGTCATAGCATGATGAACCAAAAATATTGCTTCCAATTCACACTGTGAAGGTGGTTGGAAGGAAAAGCTTTAAATCCACCCACAGCAATTAACCATGCGACGTCACTTGAATTCACACACGTGGCTCTGCAAAGAGCGAAACCAGACATTCGGCCAGCCGTTATCTGATTCACGGGGGCGGGTCCGAGCAAAGCAGCAGCGCTGGCCACATCCAGGCTAGAGCACCAGGCGCCGCCGCTGTAGGCCGGCCGTGAGTCGGGAGAGACAAAACGGAGAGGCTGGGCGTATTTCGAAGGGGAGACCCGAGAACCAGAACCTAGCCATCCTGATGTGCTAGCTTGGGGCTACACCACTGCGCGACACAAGCGCAGACACCGAAACAATTCGGTATGTGAGCTTAGTGATTCCTTTATACCGATTTAAACTAGTGGCGTGAGAAAGCTGAGGAAACTTTTATAATCGCCATTTTATCAGAAACCAGTTGCTCCTCTCGCCTTTTATAATACCTGCTAAAACACAACGAATTTGTTAATCACCAATTCAGAAAACAGAGTCTTATTCGTGGCAAGCAGTGAGCAGGAGGTAGCATTTCTCTAGCGGCCAGATTTCTGTATGTGGTTTCTACATTTTGTTTTTCTGCCCTGCCGTACGGCCACTTAGTTCTGTCAGGTGCGGGTTACCCAGGAGGTGCTGTCGAACAAGGTAATCAAGCGTGCGAAGGCAGTGCGAAGTGGATGCGAAGCTGCAACCAAACAGGCCAAAACAAACAACCGTCGCTAAACAGACGACAAAGCCGTACCGTTGCCGCCTGTGAGCAGGCACTTCCTCAGGGGAAGGCTGGGTAAATTGCTATCTCTAGAGTGGCCGTAAGTGAAACCCTCTGCCCCCTCCTCCCACCACCGCGTTTGGAGTTGGTTGTCGGCGCACGCCATGAAGAACCCTTGGCTGGTAAAGCTAGTAGATGTTTGCTTTTAAAACACATGCTGCTCGGTGCACATAGCGTGAGCAGCTGCTACCAGTACACTCCATGCCTGGTACAGTTTACGCCGCACCACTTTGTAGCTACATGTATAGGCCATATTGCATCAGCAAGAAATTGTATGGGATTGCATTTTTTTTTTCTCAGTCGAAGCGCATTTGTGTTAACAAATAGATTAGCGAAAAGGCTAGGGTCCCCAATTACTTAGAATATAACAAGACATTCAAACGTAGTTGTGCGGTAACGAACACAATGAAAAATCTGAGTTACTTTCAAACTTCATTTTGGTGCACGTCAGGGTTTTTACTGTACTTACACCTCAGTAAATGTGCTTAAAAACATTCAAAGATGACTCCCGAGTGTTGTGATAGCATTACACCAAGGGCAAAACAAGCAGAAATGTGGCGTTGAAGCGGATCGTTCAAGAGATGATGTTTTCCTATGCTTCAAAATAGATCACAGTATCCTGCTGGGCACTGGATACAGTAGCACTTATGGGAAACAGCTCTCTGACCAGAGCACCGCTGCGGCATTGATATATTCAGCTGCATACTCATTCAAACGGAACTGAAAATGCTGGCAGCAGCAACGGTGGGATACGCAAAAACTCCTCATCACAAAACCTGAAATATGCAGGAAGTCCACAGAAAAAAACAACAATAAGTATTTATGTGCAGACTGTGGGTGGATTATACACATTACTCATTACCATAATTTGAAGGGTGCATCATCACTAAAATGCAACAGGTGCAAACATCACTCTCAGTCATACAGGTTTTAGTTTATGTCAGTACCGTCACAATGCAAGAAAGAAGCACTTTTGGGATCTTCATTCTTGCATAATACCACATGATCCTTCAGTGTTTTTAAGCCATCAACCCTTATTATAAGTATACAACATTTAGCTTAACTTGGAGACACTGGCATTGAATGATCTCGGTGCCTTTCAGAGAGGATGGAAGCGGTAAGTGTACCTACATCCTCACCCTACCACCCCCATGATTATTTGTCAAACTCCCAGTGAGCAGATGATTCTGACACAACCGACTGGCAAAAGCGACACTGCAATTTTCATGGGTAAACAGACATTATGAACAAGCACGAAAGCATGTACACTGCGACACCGATACACAAATGAACGATGTAACATTCCTGCATGCATACAATTCCGACACGACCAACTGGCAAAAGTGACACTACAACTTCATATAGGGTAAACAGGTGTTTTGGACAAGCTGGAAGCATGTACACTGCAAAACCGATACACAAATCAACGGTGTAAATCTGCTCAGAGGGGGGGGAGCGTAAGCATAAAGGAGGCAGTGGATTTTGTTGCAACGATAAATGCACCATTGCACGCTTATTTTCTGGTGCATATCAGTGTCGGTAATGCAGCTGCATCCGCAGACGTTGCATCACTGCTACAAGAGTCGAAGTTTGCTAGAAATTGGAAAATAGGTCCTATTGTTGGCTAAGGTGTCACTCTAGGGGTCACACTGAAAATGACTCCCGCAACTCCAGATGTGCTCGAATCCGGCATGTTGACAGCGTTCTCAGGCAGCGCAGGACTGCTCCCATTGTCTACAATCAACACAATATATGTAGCAAGGCCAGGCCACTGGCCTGCTGATGAACTTACCGCTGCTGTAATCCCTGCCGGGCCTAGTTGTGCTTGGTCCAGCCACAGCTTTCTCTATAAAGATTCAAGCTGAAAAGGGCCGTTACAACACTTCCTTGTACCTTCATTCCTCGCCGTGCAATATTTGGTGAACGTTTAGTACTGCCCCACTTGACTGGGCAAAATGTTTCGGTGTAATAACAACCACAGCGGCGGACAAACAGCGCCCAGAAATCTGACCAAAAGCGACAACTCTTTACCTGAACTTGCCTCTGATTATGGCTTGCTGTGGCCCCTCGCATCTGTCTTTGTTCTTTTTTTCGCTGTCAACCTTTGCAAACACAAACACGCTAGGCACCCAATCCGGGTGGGCCGTCATTTTGGACGGTGCACCTTCATTCAGGAAAACATGAAAGTTTGAAAATAGGAACTATTACTAGGAAGCAACACCAATTTACTTACCAGACACGAAGTGTGCTCCGCAGACGCGGTCGCTGCTTTTTGGGTGCCAGTTCTTTCGGCGGATTGCACGTGTTCCACAACACTCGCCAAATTTATTTTTTGGAATAGGAAGAATCCGATGCCGCTGCCTTTTTTCGCACGGATTTGCGCAGCCGACGGCACAGCAGCTCAGCGGCATCGCAAAGCCACCACACGAAGAAACACCGCATTCTGAGCGTGTCGAAAACAGCTTTACCGCATACGCGCCGCGCCGTACGCCGGCGGGAATGTTGTGCCAACCACTCCCGGCGGCCGCGAGCACGTGTGTTTGCCGTTGACGTACGTCCCGGCCTCCGTGTGACGTAGCCCGGGAGAGGTCCATTCTATTCCCAAGCTTGGAACAGGCTCTCTTTTGCGAAGTTTGTGGGCGTAGACTCCCATGTCTGCTGGGGTGTTCGAATTAACAGCGCAGATACGATAAATCAATTTTGTGTGCTGTCAGTACATAAATTTAAACTAATGAATTATGGTTCGCGATACGTTTATTTTACATCAAACCAATGCAAAGACTTCAGCGCGGCCACTGCGTTATCGTGTCTTGCGTGGACGCTTCTTTGGGCGGGCAGGCAACAGAGGTATGTGTACTGCGATATTTATTTTTTTTGCATTCACGTGAGAGTTGCGCACATCTATTGGCTCGAAAATGCCTT
Organism: Haemaphysalis longicornis; assembly: GCA_013339765.2. Lineage (NCBI taxonomy): Eukaryota > Metazoa > Arthropoda > Arachnida > Ixodida > Ixodidae > Haemaphysalis > Haemaphysalis longicornis. The sequence goes on along the minus strand of JABSTR010000840.1, from coordinate 7,430 downwards.
CGCGACTATTTTGTTTCGAGGTTAACTTTTGTGGGAGAAATAGCATAAACCGCTTTTACGGTTTATGCCTCTCAGACGAAATGGAACTAGAAGAATTTCGGCTATATTGTTTGTGTTGGAGGTAACTGAAAAATACATTTGTTCGTTCAGTGATACGCGGATTGAAAGTTTAAAAAATACCGTTGAGGAGAGTTTCTTTCTGTGACACAGATACACGGCTCGACCATAATACTACAATCTTATTTTAAAACTTCTCTACTTCTCTCAACTTTCTTTGATATATAAAAGGCAGTGTGACACTCATAAAGCGTGATATGTGACATTGTCCTACCCAGCCTACCTATGATGGCGCTTTTTGTAACCATGGTGTGCCCGACATCAGTTATCGACAGTACATCTCGATCGCCTCCCTAGGTTGTGTAATCTCGTTTTCTGATCTTTGTAACGAGATAGTATCAGTATTAACAAGGCGGCAGGATTCATCTCACCGTCCAACTCATTGTTCCAGAACAGGCATGCACCACAACATGCATTTGTTGAAGGGACCCATCAAGACATTTTGCACTCAGCTTCAAAGAACGTTTCGACAATTCAAAGAATTTATCTTCAGGGGAAACGAGAGAAGAAGCTCTACTTGAAAAAAACGAATAAAAGGACAGATGTAAATTCACAGATGAAAAGGACTGAGAAACGTTATGAATACTAAGTTTTCTTGGCGTACTTAGTGGAGCAGAAAAACCTGGCTGTCCTTATGCTGACATAATGTAAACAAATTCAACCAGTAATTCGACTGTCTCCTTTTACATGCTCAAATCTAGTCCAGCCAATAACCACTCGAATGGAGGGTGTCATGGGAAATTTTAAGATCAGGTGAATAATGGACCACGTCGGGAAGACTGAGACCCAGATGCACTATCAGCGTTCTAAGAAAGGTTGAGATGACCGCAGCCACTGATATATACATTTGCATTTGGACAGGGGCGGACAAAGCAGATTGTGCTGAGCTGTTGCGGCGCGTTGTTACCGTGGCGACGGGGAGTGGAGAACAATTACCCTAAAGTTTGAGCTTTTTATCGGCGTAGCCCAATCTTGCAACCGCCCCTGTGATGAAATTCTCTTATTTTATTCAGGTAGCGCTGAAAACGATCGGCGGACTTGTCGCCTCATTCTAACACTTCCTATAGCAATCTTGCAGAAACTAGTCATTTTTGTTGTTGTTCGATGATTTTCTCAGAGAAAGAATGTATTCAGTTGGCATGATTGTTGGACGTCTTGAAACTTCCTTTTCCGCGAAAGTGCGGCTGTTTCTCTATTGCTCGTCTCTTTTCGACAGTAGTCCCCACTTCTCAGGCCCCAAATTCGAATATCATTTAATTTTCTGTCTCGGGCTCTACCCGAACCCCAAACCGAACCGGTGTTGCAAAGTACTTTAAATACACGTATTCAGCTTTATCACCAACCATTACGGAACAACACGTTTCTTCAAAGCATCGCCTGTGCACAAAGCGTGCCACACGCAGCGGTGCTTAACTTGCTTGAAAACAAGAACATGACGCAAAACGCTTCCACACCGCCGACACATTTTGGAGAAGTTCTGTTAAGAGAGTATCAACCACCCTTGGAAAAGTTGATCCGCAATCAGTTTGCAACTGCTCTTTTAAATAATTTGTTTCCGTTCATCGAAATGCCAAGCAAGCGCATCTACCGAAGCAATTATAGCCGGCGGGCGCCCATGCCAGTGACAACATTCTGATTCACTGTCGCCTACTCTGACACGGATCTGCGCCAACGCTGCGAGACTACTTTGAACCATTATATGCCAAAACAACTGTCCTCGCTATGCGCACAGCAAATTGTCCAAACTCGAGCTCAGTTCGGCACGTTCGTCAGTTTCACTTATCTCACTTCCACTTTCCTTCCAGCCTAAGTATTTCCTAGCAAACAGTATCAGAGGCAAGTTTCCACCTGAGTTACGCGCAGACACGCATGTGGCATTTCAAACTTATGGTGACGTGAACGGCAACACGTGAAAGGAGCGCTAGAGATATCCGCCGTTTCTAAAGTTGTAGGGAATATAGAAAGTTAAAGCATAGTAACCAGGGTCTCTATCATCATTTCTTTGCACTTCACCTTTCTCCACTCCATCTGGCTCCTATAACCACGCAAAGCGCCCACCGAACAGCACAGGAACATTCCAGACAACTTAGCTTCGATACTTCAACATCAAACATACCCATTTCTGGCCACTGCACGTCACCCTATCATTCAACCCAAACACTATTTGCTTTGACCGGCCACTCTGCAGACAAAGCAGCCCCATGCATCGCAGGGGCTTTATGCACCTCACTTCAGTTAGTGTACACATTTAGCGGGCCACATAGCCTCCCTAACCATTTCACATCGATTTTGGAACCTAGTTTGAGGTTTCGAAACAAGCGTTAAAAAGCTACACAGATGCCCCTAATTGAAGTTCTCCAAAAGCACAATAAAACGGTAAAACTGGTATGATTTTGTTTTATTTGGCGGATTCGTGGAGTCACGGCACATTTTCTTTTTGAGTCTATGTGGCTTAAAATCTCGCCGTTCCATGCGGTTTTGTCCCCAAGGAACCGGCATTTTAAGACAGTAATGCTGTCACTGTACACCTTATACAGGCCACCGTTTACAGTGTTGAGGCCTTACGACGGAAACCATAGAACATCATTTGTACTTTGGTTGTCGCGTATGTAGGCGCTCATGTTTTTTAAAAAATGGCAGAATAACTGTTAACAGGTACTGAACAGTTGCCTTACAAGAAACTGGAGCTCTATTTTTAGAATATACCTAAGTCCATGATTTTCTGTGCAGATATGTGACCTAAAGCATCTTGTAAACTTCGCTCGGTGGCGACGATTGCTGTGCACCTGCAAACAATGCGTGACACCGAGAACCAACAAATGTAATGGCGCAGAACTTATTTTATTCAAAAGATTATTCATGTATTATGAAGTAGTATGGTAGTAGAAGTTTTATTTCAGCTTCTTGTAGGCGTGGATAACAAGTATCATCCGCTTAGTGTCCTCCTTTCCCATTTCGTTCACAAAGAGGTTGTCAGTGAACTCTCTCGTAAACTGGGCCAGTTCGACTTTTTCTTGGTCATTCAGCAAGGCGTACACAGGGTTGAATGACAAAAAGGATTCTGAAAAAAATTTAGGAAGTGCAATGTAATGTTCGCAACAATTGGTGACCACGCTTTATGGTCGAGAACACTTCACTTCCTGGAGTAGCCGTATGTCTAGGAATGGCTAAACGTTATACCAAACACAACGCTTCCAACCCGTGAAGAAATAGTAAAAAATGCAGGACGGTCACACTAACGGGTAAGACTTGAAAGACGCAAAGCTGTACGCAACTTTTTACTACCATCACGAAGGTTAAGTCCACGATCGATGCCGATTTGCTTCTTCGCTGCTGCCGCAACGACCTTTACTCCATCATTCTTGCTATAAGTGCGAGCTTCCTTTATTTTTTGTTCCAGTGATGATCCTTGGACATCACCGAAAGAGCGTCCACTATAACGTGTCTTTCTCGTTCCGAGTGAGTGTTGCCACAATTACGGCGATCACTTCAGTCTTTCTCGTTCAGAGCAAGTGTTGCCACGATCGCGGCGCGCTGATTTTTCTTACTTATTTTGGACAATCTTGGCCATCTCCCTAACTGGTATGGCTTAGCTTGACAAACATGCGGGTGGTCTTCGCGAGGCACACACGCAACGAACGCTAGGCATTTTCGTTGGTTTTGTTAACTGCTGAGCGGTCGCCACAAGGCCCGCCTTCACGTGCGCGTGTTCTTCATTTTTTTTTGTTTTTTTTTACTGCGGACAAAAAAATACAACTTGCTACACAGCTTCGCAGTTAAAACTTGCCTTCAAGGCCACCAGCGATTAAGTTTAATGTGCCTAAATGATTTCGCCTATGTTTAGAGTTTCACTTGAGAAATTAAATATTGTTGATGACCTCATCATTGCAACCTTCTCTGAAATCATTCTACAACAGTTTTCTGCACTTGGTAAGTTTTGGTCACCGAAAAAAGGATATGCCCCTTAGGCAATGTTTCTCGCAATTTTAAGGTAGCATCAATGGCGTTTGCTCTTAAAACTTCAAAAGAGTAGTTTTTTCCTACATATTTGTTTATTTCACAGAATATGACCATCAGATTATGCCTCTATTATGAGTTGGTTTACACGTATAATCGCCGTGCTTCACATTGCGCTATCAGGTTTGCAAATGCAACTGGTAACAAAATCGGCATTACTAAATTTAAAAAGGTGCTGTAAATCATTCAGAGACCAGGAGTAATGTCTATATCAAAGATGACCGGATTTTCAAACTTCTTTTCGTTTTAGTCCTGACATTTCTTGCCTACAATAAATTCACATCTTGCTTCTTAGAAATCTCGTCAGCAAATATTCTTGTACCGACATCCCAACGAAGGTTCCCGAAGTTAGTTTGCGTTAAGGTTAACGTCAGTGTGATCATTTTCAAGCGGCTAGGTTGCGACATGACAGAGAGAGAGAGAGAGAAAGAGAGAGAGAGGAATAACTTTATTGGGGAATGTTGGTGATCCTAGGCGTCGGGCAAAAGCCCTTGGGCTCTAGCAGCGTCCTCAGCCGGCTGCATGACCCAGATTTGATCCACTGGGTCGGACCTAGCAACATGGTTTCCCATTGCTCCGCCTGAGTCATTCGTGCGCCGGTGTAGCCGTCTGCGGGCAAGCCCACAGCACATGTGCTAGCTCTGCCCTTTCTTATATTTGCGGCATTTGTCTAATTTTTCCCGTGTAGCGTTAGATACGTAACTGGGTTCGGATACAAATTCGCCTGAAGCAGTTGCCATACGACGGATTGCCTCTTATTGAGTGACGGGTGAACGGTGGGAGACGGGCCCTTCCAGACGGTAGTGATTGCTATGTCCATATAGGACACGAGCCGATCCCGCCCGACCATCTCAGCGAATGGCGGATGGGCTGTTAGGGTCGATGTCAGCTTTGGTCGGTGAATCCTCGAGCACCATCGTGCGCACTCGTTCTTGTCCAGGCTGGGAGTGGGCTGGTGCCCAATCGGTACATTTTGCAGGACCGCGCATCACTACGAATCCAAATTTAAGGATTCCAGACGCTTCTGGAGATTCGCCCTTTGGAAAAATTACAATGGCAGCATTGGAATCATTGATTACGCATTTGATTTTTGCGGAGGCCGTCATTGCCAAGGCAATGGCCGCCTCTCTCCTACTTCCGGTTCGTTCGCGTTGAATCGAGCTGGAATCTATGGAATTTCCGTGCCGTTCGATTAACACCCAACGGCCTCGTCTTCTAACTCTCCGCAAGATTGTAATTCATGATCTTTGCAAAAGCACCGGTCCCTTGGAGACAAACGACGTCAGGCATTTCGTTAGAATCCTTGGTCCTCATAACTGTTCAAGGTGGGCGCGTTTCTCTTCGAAATTCTCGACATTTCCATTGCAAGACGACAAGCGTACTGGACTTCCGGGATTTCGGTTGTAAGCAATTAGTCATGTTTGTGAGGACTTTTGGAGTTTTCCGCTGAGGCTTGGCGGAAGTAGGGTTTAGTCGATTTTATGGTGCCCGTCCCCCATCGCTCACCATCCACGTGGTGGCGCTTTCTAAGGCTGTAACCCTAGCTTTAAGGGGGAAATTTTGGCAGCAGAAATTTTCGGCCAGTTCCTCCAGCATGGCCTTCAATTGTACGCTGAGCGTCTCGGTTATGGCTTTACTGAGGTATTCTCCAAATTGGCCGAGCATGTTCTCATCGACGTATGTTTTAGGGACTGCGGGTGTGGGCTGGCTAGAACTACTGGGGACCGATTCGTTGGCCTTGCATTTCGGCATTGGACAGCCGGATGGTGTGTCGTCCATCGCGTCTGCAGAGCTGTTCTGAAATAATTTCAGGAGACTGCTTAGCTGGTGTTACGACCTGGTTGGCTGCCCTCAATAATGAGCGGCCTGGGCTAGCTTGCGTGCGGAATAGGATATCGTTGAGTCCGCACTGCTTCCTTGGTGAGCTAGTTCAGCTAGAGGGCTGTATTTTGCGAGATGACGAGCTCTAACATCTGCATAATTTTTGTAATCTCGGACTGCTGATCTGAATGTTCAGAACCAGGGCGCCTTCGTAGGGGCGCTACACTTTTGGGAGGCTTTTCCATGAGAGCCGTGTTTTCCAGCTAACCTTGTTTGTTTGGTTGCCTCTAGAGTTCCTGTATATCGCGTAGGGGAGCTATATACAGGAACTCTAGTTGCCTTCGCTCTGCTGTCTTCCGTTTTGAGGCAGGGATCTCGACTTGAGTCTGGGTTTCTGCGGCCAGTATACTGGGGCTTGGGATCGCAGGCGTTGCTGCTTGCGAGTTGCTCCTGGTCCCTGGCCGGCGACTCACGTCCCGTCTGCTAGGTCGTTCATGCTGCGGGAGCCGTGGGAACGACCCCGATCTACCACGTTGGCCGGTTGTCGTTTCGCATGGCCCGTCTTTATGGAGCATGGACGACGTCGAGGCTTTGTGCCCACTGATTTGTGGTCGTCGACGGTTGTTATTCTGTTGGTGTTGTTTTTCCCACTACGCTTCTTAGAACGTACGTAGGGGGTTTAAAATCGCAGTCGGCACGTCTGTCGCCAGCTGGATGATCCCCTCCTCAGAGGGCTCACTTGGGCGGTGATACGGTGTCGCACATCTTGCAGATCTTTTTGTCGGGGTGCTGCGCAACGTCGGCGCGATGGCGGAAGCCTGCCGCCCCCGTCGCACAATTTGGTCGCTTCTTGTGTATGAAGCAGCGATGTTCGACGGTAGTATACATAATGCGGCACCATTGTGCCTTCATGATGATAGTGGCAGAATTAGTGCGGCCCATTCTCGGGGCCTGCAGAATCGTTGGATTCTTCTTGTAGACATGTCTCTTGTGATGTCATCAGCACTGTCTTACTCAGAACGCGAAAATAAAATATTCTCCTCCTCACTTACAGTTTTAAACGCATTTTTATTACGTAAACATTGGCGATAGCGGAGAGTTTTTTTTTCTGGTGTGATGTTCAATTTTTACCCATATATTTGGCCTCAGGTAAGTTTCTTCTCAGCATTTATAATTCAAGTTATCATATCGCTAAACACTAAAAGCTCGCGATGTCACTGATCAATGAATATTGCTGTTCGGAATCTTCCCTTCTTAAAATTCTGGAAGGTAACGCAAACCTGCCATCAGTTTCCAAGCGCCGTTATTTAGTACTTCCTGGTAACAGCCACCTACAAATCTAGGCTCAAATTATAATAACACCATTGAGGGAACAGCGACAAGCTCTAAATATTAAAATATTTTGCTAAGCAAACAGAAGCAGCGCTATCGTTTACATCATCAGCAGCAGCAGCCCTACTCAGGTCCACTGCAGG
>JABSTR010000839.1:0-47069 GCA_013339765.2 Haemaphysalis longicornis | reverse complement strand
GTGTAACATTAAAGGGACACTGAAGGGATTTGTAAACATTGCGGGATTAGGAGCGCAAATTGTAGTCCGGAGTTCCTAGGCCCCGTTTCGACCACTCTGAGCGTGTTTACGAGAATTTATTTAGTACAAAAATAAATTCAAAAATGCTGTCCTCCTCTCTGCACCCTCGCCCATTTCTGTGGCGTTTTCATGTGACGTCAGGAGGAGAGGAGGTGGCAATTGGCTGCGCTACTGCACGGCTGGACGACCTTCCAACAGAACTAAGCCCAGCGTTTCGTCCACCGGTCACCGACGGGTCGGCGCAATTCGTTCGCTCAGTTGAAACGAAGCCAGGACACGTTTTTGAATGAAAGAATGTGTCTTTCTTTACTTTGTTAGTTTGTACACTGTATCAAGATCCAAATCAAGGTCGCTACACACAAGCGCTGCACAAGCGCATATGCGACGCTTCGCTGGCTGGTACGCCAGTAGGAAAATCTAAGGCCACTTGAAGGCGGGAGAAGAGTCAGCGAAGTTAATATAGGTACTAAGGAAATAAAATCAACTGATACTTTTACCGTGCAGCGTAAAACTAGGGTGCAGGAAGCACTTTTTTTGCGCTGGGCGAACAAGCACAGCGGTCAGCAGCGCGACTACGCATCTGCGAGCGCTTTTCCGTCTAAGAAATGCAATTGCTAAACGTGAGATATTGTGGAAACTTGGGGGACGCTTACTGCACGAGCGCAGTACAAGAGCAGCTTACTGCTCAACAGCTTACTGCACGAGCGCAGTACAGTTCGGGAAGTCGGGCATCGCCATAGCGTGGCTTTGGCTTGGCACTATTACATTCCGACAGAGTATTGTATAATTATTCATCTTCTTTCGACAGACCACACATGCCCCACCATTGTGGCTATACTAGACCTGCAAATCTCTTTGTTCTCAAATACCTTGCCGATTCTGCTTCGCAAAGCAATGAGCCCTTTCACATATTACAAAGATTTGCACTTTCGAGCCGTCTACATCTCGAACACACTTTCAACGTCGTTTTTCCCTCAATTTATTTTTTCGTCTGCTCTGCCTTTCTGGCCATGTTCACAAGCTTTGCTCTTTCACTCTCCACATATTTTATAGCCTGCTTTTGAGCCTTTTTTGTGTGTGTTTGTGTGTCCACACTTTTCGAGAAGCGCCTCAAGACTTTAGCGTTCACTGCAGTTTTTAACTTGTTTTCAAAACGTAGTTTAGTTTCAACTTCTCAGACTTTTAACGACACCCAGCTGCTTCATTTGTTGTTTTGCCATTAGTGGCTTTATAAAACCAAATGGCCTAGTCAAAGCCACCTCTATATACTACTATTCTCTGGTTCAATACCGCTAAGCCTTATCATATATCTGATTTTAAAGGGGTCCTGAAATACCTTCCGCCGATGCGTGGATGTGCACATGTAACCAATAAAGCAATGTATTAGCAATCTCCTCCCGCAAGAATTTTGTTGAAGCGATGAGTATTAGCTGAGAAATCATAAATCAAAAACCGCGCATTATTCACGCGCCGCGTTTCCTCCTCCTTTCAACTTACTCTCCGCTGTTGACGGCGAGCGAAGCCTTCCCTCCCATGATGCTGCGCTCCTCGGCGGTGACGTACTTCCGCTATCGCGCTGCTCACACAGCCGTCTGCTACGGGCACGCTTTTTGACACCATGAATTCACGCACTCCGCTCAAGGCTGAAAAGCGAACGAAAATCTGGCCGCATGTGCGGCGGCCTGGCCTTGCCCTTTCGCGGTGTACGTTGCTGCTGAAGAACTTTGCTATCGGCGGCACGCGACTTTTTATCGGCGGCGACTCGCAGCCGCACGGGGAGGATCCTGCGCTCGCTCCCTTGGATGCACAGCGCACTGTTTATCCAAAAAGCGCCGTATCAGATGTGGCCCCGCTGGTGCCGGGTCTTATTTTGTGGCGGTGGTAATTCCTGCCGGCGGCATGTGAAAAAGACATTTTAAACCGATACAGAAACCCGTGCACAAAACGCCAGTTCAGCTTGGGGCGACGCGTGGTGAGAGCGGCAACGTTGCAAAACATGCTCCGCCACGGCTCTGAGCTTCCTCGCGCTGGAGCGAGCACCATTTCTTTGACAATATCAAACATCGGTTGCCCTGGCAACAAGGCACAAACCGCTCTAGAAGTCAGTTACGGTTGCGTGATCCCGGTTCAGCTTGGGGCCCCACCTCGCGGCATATGGGCACTGCAGGCATACTACTCACTCCCATTTGGAAGTGCGAGATGCGTTTGGCATTACAGGAGGCGATGGTGTGTGTGTTCTGGACGCCTTTGTTTCGCGATGAAATGCGTTGTGTGCTTCTGCGGGTGGATAGTGCTTCCCATGGTCTGGATTATCTTTCTCAAGCGGCGTACGACTCAACCTCGCATGGGGTATGTGCAGTGTGCGTGGCTAAAAGCCATCTCGGCTTGTGCGCCGGAGTTAAGTGACTTGCTGTTCGTCCCCGCAAACCGCGCGCGAGGTGAGTGCCGAATTTACGAGGGGCAGGAGGAGGCAACCCATCGTCTGTCAATCGCGGTTCGGACTTGCAACGCATCTTGTGACGTTGTGTTCGTTCGAAACGCATCATCTCTGGATTGTTTGGAAGTTGAATAAAATGTATGCGTCAAACCCGGGCATTCGGCTCAGGGCGTTCTCTGCGATTGCAAGAAAGAAGTGCCACGGGGCTTCAACGCTTTCTTTATGGAACGTACTCAAGTAAGAGAATATTCATGTCGTGTTATGGCCCTGTTGCATTAATACAAACGGTTAAGCGTTTGTTTACACTTGTTTCGTTTGTCGTAAAATGTCCAAGCACTCCGGCACTCCGCTGGCAGATCAGCCGGCGAGCCGACGCTGAGCAGACGACTCATCTCTTTGCCGGAAGTGCGTGAAAAAGCCGCCCAATAGCAGGATGTCTAGCTCATGACGAACATCTGGGAATCGATGATGTAGACATGTGAAGATGGCGGCGTCCAAAAACACGAAGGAAAGGGTGAGAAAAAAGCGACCAACTTTGCAACAAAAGTGTGAGCTTTCCGCTGCGCGTAAAAGAGTAATACTTGGCACAGATGATGTTGACGACCCAATCTAACGATTGCGCTAGTCAATTTAGTGTGCTCAAAACGCCTTTCAGGGCCCCTTTAAGCACAGTACCAAATCCTGGGACCATTATGCCTCCTCAAATTTATCGCACCATGTTTCATTGCTTTATTATAGCCACATTCATTTTCCTATTCTGGTTGTATTCACTCATTGTAGATATCTCTATTGATTTCACCTCAGTATTTAGCCCTCTTAAACTGACAGTGTACAATACCGGTAATCGAATTCCCTTCTTATTTTTCTTTGCTATATTTTCAACCAGTCTGTGGCTTCATGTGGGCAGAGGTATTTCCCAGCAGCTGCGTATCAACCAAAGTAATGCCGTGTACGTATAACATCACATTAGATGACGACTACCTTTGCATCAGTGCAGTAGAAAATAAAATCTCGCCTATGTAAGTTGTTACTTTACTCGTGTAGCCATTTTTTTACCTACAACACATGATTACTCTTCGATTATGCGCTGAAGCTACCTATGGTTGTCAAGGCCCGCTATCGGCCCCTTACCCGCATTTTGTCCACTAATGCTGTAGTTGCTTTTGCTACCATCCACTGCAGAACAGTTAACGCTTCCCTAACAGTACAACCCAGTGCTTCAGGAACGTGGACTGTCTCTCCAGTGCATATCTCCCATCACTCTGACTTTTTTGCAAACCGCTTGACTCATCAGCCAGAGCAAGACAAATGTTTGGACCAGCAAAAATGAAAGGTGTAAACTCTTAAAATTTAGTACCAGCCTTGAATTTTTTTTTGCAAAGCTAAACTAAGAAAGAACAATCCTTACAGCTGTGATGTTTGTAATTCCACACTGTTTTCGCAGAGCACAAAGAAAGGCTGTGAAAAGGCAAGCTGTAAACCACAGTGCTCAAATTTGAGTCCTCTTGATCACACAGCAGATTCCAAGCCTCTGCAGCAATATGGAATTGTTATACCTTTATTTTGTGAAAGTAGCTCAGCAAACACTCACACAGAAAACACACAAACACCATGTAAGCGCAGGACCGCGAAACATTTTGCACGTACTAACAGAAACTTCATTCTACTTCTGTGGAGTAAGGACTCGATTAGCCCCGCTGCCCACACACGACGTGGGTAGCAAGAGCAGCTACCCAAGGAGGATTAGCATACTGGTTACTCCCAGTGGTCGCTACAATAAAATCGGCAACAAATGTAGCTTGACTGGTAAAATGAACCGAAACGTGCAAACGTTGCTCTCTTTTTTTTTCTTATTCACACACCCTTTAATTAAGCATGGCTCACTCAGAATTACATAGTGCAGACCGCTTCCCGTTGTTCCTCTCAGACAAAATCTTAAAATTGGTGCCCCCAGGGTCACCTGTCTTTGTGTCCCCTCTTTATTTGATAATGACTATGCATTCAAAGCAAAAATGAACATCACTTGCATGCAGTATGGGTATTGAGTAACAATGGCAAGCAGCGAGCAAGGCTCCAAGCTGCAAAAAAAGCAGGCGACTTTTAGGCAAGTAGGGGTTCCAAGAGCAGAAGACACTTGCTGGATGTCCTTTAACTAGCTCAGCACCACTGTGCCATCAGTCATCACCAAGGATTGCTTGATTGACTGGTTGGATTAATTGATCGAAATTTGATTGATTGATAATTAATGATTGATTGACTGATTTATTTATTTAATTTCGATTTTTGATTGATCGATTGATTGATTGATTGATTGATTGATTGATTGATTGATTGATTGATTGATTGATTGATTGATTGATTGATTGATTGATTGATTGAAGAACAGCGATAGATCAAGCAAGGCACTATTGTAGCAACTCCAAGCAGCTCGGGGTTGGTCACTCGTCAGAGGCAAAAACGGAATGGCCCCTGTAGAGCCTCTCTCTGCCACTGGCTCCGATGGCAAAGAGAAACTTTCACTGGTGAGCATCAGCCCTTTTGCGAGGGAAGTGAGTGGTGACAGTCCCCCTGGTGTTCGACTTAGCCACGAGGAGTACTCTCGTCACCAGTGCCCGCGGTCGCATCGGCTGAGTGGAATTCATGACCGCAATAGGCACAGCGCATAACCTTGCAGTTTCGGCCAACGTGCTCGGGACACTGGCACCTGAAACGTAAGAATAGAGAAGAACAGAAAACAGCTGTTCATTACTACATGCCGGTTCTTCAATGTATGGAGTTGCTAAGCGCTCTTTACGTGCACGTATCAGTGAGGCAGAGTTCTTCACTATAGAGCAGTTGCATATATCTGCTTAAAAATCTGGGCCATACGGGCCCCCTGCTTTGTTGAAGGCGAGAGGAATTGGCGTGCAACTTGTGGGGCATAAGCTCAACTTCGCTAAGCATTTAATTATGAACACCAGTTAATAAATAGACCTTACTACTTTACAAATTACCAACCATTAGATTATATAATGTTTACTTATGTTTCCATGGTTGTTGTATGACTTACGGCATGGCACGGTTTTACGACACGGTCGTATGACTTACGGTAGCAAGTGCAAGCTCTTGAGTACTACTTTAACTTTCACTTTACAGAAGGCAGGCTAATCTACATGCCCCTGCTTGCCCCCAGCGTAGGCAGCCAACCTTGGCCCGCTTTTCGATACAAGGAGCCTATGGGAGTTCCGGAACTGATGTATAACGGGTAAGTCTCTTAGTAAGTTACCGCATGATTTGACACCTGGTTCTGGCAAAATAAAGACAAGCTTGCCATCCGTTGACAGGAAGTTTAACTAGCAGATGAGGCCCTGCATTGGCCCGACTAAATTGCTCAAAAGTGCGAAAGCAATCAAAATGGGGTGCCCTTTCTTGAAATAAAAAGAATACTGCAAAAAATTGTAACTATGTGCTGAATTATTTAAATTGTATGTCCCCTGATAAACATCTTGGCCATAGGCAATGAACAAACCATAACCAAGAGGAGTGGGTGCAAGCACGGTCACCTTCTGAAGCATAGTTTCAAGACTGGTGTGTTACACTGGCTGCGAGCAGTGATTAGTTCCCTAGAGCTGTGTAGAATAAACAGAAGGTATTCCCAGCCATGCTCAAATGGCACACTTCAGAAAGCAAAGTGCTGTAGTGCATGTCACGCCAATAATTACAAAATACGGAGAATGTAACTTATTTGCACTTACAGTACAGCAACAAGGAGGCGTTTCTGACTCCAGTGATATGTACCAGTGCAAAAATAATAACAAAAAATCAAAATAAGCCCCTGGGCGGTGGGCAATGCCTGTCAGCAAATACAACTGCTGCGAAAGACACTAACCCTACGATTATATATATAGCTGAAGGCAAGCTTGGAACTGCCCAACAAGAAAAATTGTTGCCCGGCAAATCTCTGAATGAAACCAGCAGAAAGCTATACCGTAAAATTCCGCTACAACAAAGCCCGCTTCAACAAAATTTTTGTCAAACGAAAAACTTCTGATTCTTTGCGAATTGTCTATAAAAAGTATATGCACAAAAGTTCCCTTATCAATTAAAGACTTTCTCTAAACAACTTCGCTTCAACGAAATTTCATCAGAAAACATCGACTGGTTGACTGAAGAGGGCATCCCTTGTAGATGTCTGGCGCTGAATCCTTAAAATGTGGGGCATGGTTTTTCAAGACTGGAGGAAAGCGTTTAAGCCATGAGAATGCCCAACAAGCTAGGTGGAATGAAAGATGACTTCGTCGATGGTTCGAAAAGCAATCGACTCCACTGTCAATTAAACTTTTCTGCGTAGCACAGGCATTAAACTCTCAAAATGTCCCACTTGTCGAATCATGAATGCATGAGCAGAGTCATTGTTGTAATATCCCATTTTTCTCGTTAAATATGCCTCTCACTGTCACAGCACCACACATCACTGGTACTGCTAAGGAAAGTGCCACTGTTTTACACTAAAGTAGCCATGGTGAACTTGTAAAGAAGCTCACTTTCCGTCAAGCCACAGCCAGATCATACTGATATAAAACTGCATCCCAGCCCCCAGTGCTTCACAGCGATGCTTTCACAGACTTGTGCGAGCCTAATGCACGGCATGCAAACTTGTGCGAGGATGAGTTCAATACAATGCCACTCGCCTCCTTGAGCGGCCTTCCCTGATGGTGACGGAAAGGCAGGAAAAATGGGGGCGAAATCACAATTCTGCACCCTTAATGTGGGGACAAAGGTGTTAACAGATTGACGAGTGTGTGAATGCTCGTACGCGTGTTAATACGCCCCATCATTACTATGTTTGACGTACGAACCCACCCCTACTGGACCGACCCCGTCCACACAGCAGCCACAGAGATGCTTGCGCATTACCGACAAACTTGCTGCGGCCTCCTAACACCACTCGATGCCTCTCGGGAGGATGCTACAACTTCGCGGAGACGACCCCGAATTGCCACCTGCCTCCACCTCATCTTCCGCACCCAACACCCTTCCCTCTATGCATAATGTCCCCAGCCTGGCACCCTGTACCTTGTATGAGCACGCCAACGCACCTTAGACTTTTCCCTACTCCACAAACCCTCCTTCGAGCAGTAGAGGGCTTCTCTGGGCAGCTTTGACTGTGATACCAAACGTCAGCCGGATGACCAGGGCGAGGACAGCCAGTCAAGGCCAAGGAATGCCGGACTAATGGCCGCATTCTGAGTCTCCCCTACACGCCGTGTGTCTCCTCGGCTCGGCTGAGTGGACGGGATCGTAATCAGTTTACATGCGAGAATCGCTTTCAAAGACCTCCTCAACTGGAGGCTCGAGTGGAGGAGGGATTCAGAATACCAGGGTAAGGATGCCATTCAAGGGGTGGGGCCCATAACAACAACAGCGTCTTTGCTCAACCAAAAACGATTTATTCTCTTTTATTCTCTCTCCTGAACAAAAGTCCTGTTCATTTCCTAAACTCTCGCCCCTCACAGTGGCAGTACAATAGAGTCTCGTTAGAACAAACTTTGATATGGCTAATTATAGAACACAACAAACAAAATTCAAAATTTTATTGGTCATTTTGAATTTCAATGGCACTTGTGCTGTTTCTAATAAAATTAATTCAGTTATAACAGATGAATGTGCTCACCACATGGCTAAAAATAGTATCCGAGCTAGCGTGCAGTCAAAGCCTCTACAAAAAGTCGTCCCTAGACTTAAACATTGCATAATATGCAATTGTATGGGGGATTTGTGGGGATACTCTGTTGTTTTTGTGGGTGCAACATAAGGGTGCAGGCTATACAGTTAAAAGTATGATATATAATCATAGCGCAACAATGCTGTAAAATTTAGTGCTGTTTAGTTCGATTCCATTGTGCATGGTAAGTGCCTGCTCCGTGCTGGCCTTTCTGCAATAGCACTCGCTGTCAGCACTCGCCCTTCCGGAAACCCAATAAATATTATATCCGACTCGCAAGAGCTCCCATTGAACCACAGACGTCCATCAAACATCCGTCGGACATCCGGTGTCGGGCATTTGGACATCCGTCAGACATCTGTGAACGCCCGCGGGCGTCCGTGGGAGGGTCCGATGCAAAGGAATTGCTCATCCTACAAACGTCCGACAGACGTCCCAGCCAGATTTTCTGACATCTGGCGGATGTTCAAAATCGGACATTTCCAAACCGAAATGTACAGGGGACGTCCAGGGGATAACAAAATCCGGATATTGGATGTCCGCCGGACGTCCGTATCCAGTCCCAAATTTTTCGGATCAGGGAGAACCTGTACTCGCTGTAATCTTCAGTGCTTTATTGATAACATACCTTGAAACACTGCTCCAGCTTTAAGAATACTTGATCCAAAAGCCCCTTCTGTAGCTTGTTTTGGCACAACCCTAATTATACATGTTTGCACCATGTACTCTGTGGACAGGCAACTCCACACCCTATTCATATTTGTCTTGCCAAGAGTGCGAACAGTGACGTTACGGAAGCATAATAGTTGAACGTTGCAAGCTTATCGTCACGAATTTTCAATAAGTTGCGTGCCCCATCAGTGCACGCAACGTTGCCTATTACATCGCACATGAATTGCACAATATCACGCACTACACACCTTTGGCACAGTGGAACATGAGCTACGCTTCCGAGCTTCGACGTGACGGCGATCGACGTGCACAGCGGGATTTACTACGCGGGCGAGTGGGCGGGCTCGCCGGCGAGCACACCAGCGATGTTTCAGCGGCCCTAGCGGCGCCGGAAATTTTCATCGCACATCGCGCCCCTCCTTTCCACGGCGCGGATACGTCGCCTGTCACAATTTCCCCCTCTAGCCACTATACTACAACACTACAGACCCTCCTGCAGGACACTTCCTCCGCCACACGCGCAACTCACCCGTGAGGAAGCCACTGCATGGCGCCAGCTACAAACTAACACGTTTCCTAGCCTCTCGCTCAGGCACACATTCTACCCTACCATGTACCCAGACAGATGCCCATCCTGCGGAGGACACCCGCCTGTATCACTCCACATGGGAATGCCCCAAACCCCCGACCCAATTGCCTGAACCCAGCCCCTCCACCTCCGGATGGGAAGCTGCTCTTTCCAGCTCAGCCTTACACGACCAGGGCGGGCTGATCGACCGGGCAAGACGGATCGCAGCAGCAAATGGGGCCCCGGATGAAGGGCACCACCCTCTGAGAGCTAAATAATCTGACTTTATAATAGTTTTCTACTACTACTCCAGCAATTTAGGTATGGCAAATGAATTCCTACTCCTCAACGAGTTCGTTATAATGATGCTTGATTGTATTTGAAGGACCATCGCGACTCACTCTTTTTCGTCTGGTCCGTAAGTCATTTCTTCGTGCTTCCTTTTCTCTTGATTTTCCTTCTCTTCATTGCCTTCCTTGGTGTCATCAGAGGGCTGAGCTTGGCGGCCCGAGAGTTTCACACCGAGGGCCCCGAGAGCACCCCCCATGGATGCACCCACTGTGCCAAATGTGGCCTGGGCAGTGAGTGGAATGCCCACAGCCCCCCAGCTCTGCAAAGCTGCAAACGCGCTGCCCGCAACCACGTTGCCAATGGACGACTGTATCACAGCCGCCAACGAACCAGCCACCACGCCTCCGGCGCCGAATCCCGCTGCGGCCAACGCGATGGGTGCCGCAACCACTGCACCCAATCCAACTGCAAGGCCTGTCCCCGCTGGGCAAGATAAGTGAGATGTTACTTACATGCACCCTACTGACAAAAAGACAGTGACGATTATGCCAGGTTGCAGCACTAAACCAAGTCACTACGGCAAACCTCTAAAGCAGTAGTCAATGAGGAAGCAGTCAAGCAGACGTGTGAAAGTTGACAGTCGAGTGACGTGGCGATAGGTTGATCAGTATTTACGGCAGCATGCAGCCCTTTTTTTGAAGTGGACAATATGCCATTGATAAGCTACCAGCCTATTACTGTTTCAGTAAGAAATAATGTGATACACAATTCCCTCACTTTGCTCTGAAACGAGACAGCTGTACACCTCCTGACATGGGAAATGGAAACGAGGCATAAAATAAAATGCGTTGATATTGTAATAGCAAGCTAGCTGAGCAACCAATTACTGCAACAGCACCTACAAGACAAGAATTTCATAAATGGCTCGCTGTGATCATTAAAACGAACAAACCTTTCGAGGAAAAGGAAGAGTATGGCGCCATAGATATTCTGGAGCATAGATCCCACTATGAGCTTTGTAGTGCCACTACCCCTGCTGCCTTTAGAAAGAGAAAAGGGGTGGACTAGACCAACCTCAGATACACTGGAGCTCGCTCTAGTACAACAGTTAACTCACTGTACATTGTGCAAAATGACTTTGTTAATTTGTAACAAAGTTATTTTCAGCATTTATCAGCTGATGCGGCATCTGTGTCATTGATGCCTTTTATGCGACGTCAGCTGCAAGCTACTGCACAAGTCACAATCGTTTTCTATAGATGAAGTCTCTCATGAAAATGAGGTAGAAGGGAAACTGTAAGAAAATAGTGCTGCATTGCGTACGCACCTGCCACAGCGCAGTATTTTATCACCTTCTTATTCCGCAGTTTCCGCTCCTGCTCCTCGTGTTCCTGCAGCAGCAAAACACATGCACACATACACACACCACAACACCGCAATAAAAACCAATCTGAGCATTGGAAAAACTTGCAATAAATGTTTGACCCCTTGACTGACGTCCAGCTCCTGTCCGGTTCGGCGATTCTCGTGGCGGTAATTGCGGTCGTTAAAATGTCAACGGTCCCCCTCCACCCGCTTCTCAAACAAACGCAAGGAAATCCTCCTTCGAAAGCTTACATCGCCTTCAGCTATTATGGAATGACCGACGCGTTCGTATGCGTCGTCTAGGAGCCCTCTCGTCGGTCGAACACGAAGGCGCGGCGAATAATAAAGAAGCCTCCGCGGCTTCTCCTCACGCCCAAGTCAGCTCGGTCGGCGAGACAACAAACGCCGAGAGGTAAACAAGCTAATCCCAGCGAACGATACCTAGTTTCCGGGCGATATTAAATAAGTGAGGTGCCCGAACAATTAACACCATCAGTTTAAAAAGAAGTTGAAACAGCAATTGGTGAATTAAAAGGAGGGAAAGCGCCGGGTCCTCATGGTCTGGGTTCGGACTTGTATAGGATGTACAAAAATATGGTTTCCCCTCTTTTGTTTCTTGTATTTGAGGAAGCTTTCAAAAACGGTGCGCTGCCAAAAACTTTCCCCCGCACGCACACCATTCTTATTCCAAAACCTGAGGATCCTTTAAAAAAGGCAGTCTGTAACAGTATATTACGGCCAAGAGACTTCAGAGTGTAATCAGTAAGATCGTCGGGCCACATCCGACATGTGGCACTAAAGGTCGCAGTATTATAACGAACATTCATGTAGCGCGAAGTGTCTTGCAGTGCAGTGACATGTTTTTTTCGTAAAGCAGCCATGCTACAAGTAGATTTTGAGAAAGCCTTTGATTGTGTCTATCATGGGATCCTTTTTTCAGGTTTGAAGCACATAGATGTTGGAGATGTTATTTTAAAAGGTGTTAAGATGCATCATGATTGTTTCCGGCAGCTGATAATTAACAAACGTCAGTGAGGCAAGGGTTCCCTGCTTCCCCGTTGTTTGTTTTGTATTTTTCTAGAACCATCTTGTTTCAGAATTATAAATGATAGTTATGTACGTGGTTTTGTTTTGCATGCAAGCGAAGTCAAGCTTCTCACGTTGCTGACGATGGGGCCCTATTCTTCCCAGACGATCAAAGTGAGTAGAGCTGTCACGATAACCAAAGAGTTTTGTGGCATCACCCGAAGCTCAGTCAATTGGCAGAAGTGCACTGCCAAAAACTTTCACTCGCACACACACCATTTTTATTCCAAAATCTGAGGGTCCTTTAAAAAGAAGTAGCTTATGCGAGAAAGGGATGATTTTGTGGCGTAAACTGGAGCACCACGCCTGGGCGGTGCCTTACATATAGTTTCGACCACATATCCGCCAGGATGCTAAGCCTAAAGTTCGGATCACCCGAGCCGTCCTGAGTAACGCACGCCCGTTGCGGGCTCAGCGGGCTCGCATTGGCTGTGGCCTCACGACGATTGCCACAAAAAAAACACGATGGCAGACTGATTGGCTTGTCAGACGCACTGTGGGAGCCTCCTCCGACCAGCGACCGACGCCAAAACAGGTCCTATTAATGAAATCGTAACGATCAGTCGCAGGCGAATCGCGTGTACCAGTCGTACATGTGTCCAGCGCCTTTACGGAAACCGGACGTTAGCGGCGCGCCGTCGCGCGAGCGCCCGCGAGCGTCGGAATGCGGAGCGCGAGCGAGCGCCCTCACGGGGACGGAACGCGAAGCGAAAAGGCGCAGCGGCGCGCCGCCCGCAGCTACGCCGAGCAGGAGACCGTGCTACGCGAGACCGTTGCTACGCACGCTCTCTCTCCTCCTCCGGCGCCGGTGCTAGGGGAAAGGGGGAGCGCGACGGCGGAGGGTGATTCAGGGTCGCTTATAAAGTGCATTCGCACTTAAAAGGCAGTCTGTAACAGTATAGCGACACCGACTATTTTTGAGCGCGTAAACTGGACCTCCATGCCTGGGCGGTGCCTGGGGGCAGAGTTTCTTACCATATACACTAGAGAGGGATCTGGCGCTTGCGTCTATGCGGATCATATCAAGGCAGTCTGTGTCGTCTGGGCAGCCATTATACCCTGCGTTCGCCTTAGTTTCGTCGCCGACTTGGACAGTCTCTTTCTTCGGCTGTATGACGTCATGTGTGTAGGATTGTTACGCTACAGCGTTCCTGTTCTTATCCCCCTCTCCCCAAAAAGGAAATGCCAGAGCCCTGCAAAGTATGCCAGCGCAGGTCCTGAGGGTGTGCATGGGAGTTCGAAAGACCACATCCACGGTGGAAACCATGGTGGATTGTCGACGACTGGCACCACTTGCTCTTGGCAGCAGGAGGTACTTCGGGCTCAATTGAAATATGCAGCACGGCAGCAAGGTCGCCCATTAGCACTCAGCACAGCCACTGAAGTGCGAGACCTTCTGCCTCTGCATTTCCAGCACACTTCTCCGTCGCTACAACCGCCTTGATGTACCGCGTCTGCAAATTACAACGGGGGTGCCCGGCTTACCCGCAAACAGGATATCTCCACCCCGGCCTTAAAGTTCTTCGCCTTCGAACTGATGTTCAAAAATGCAGGGCCCACACCCATCTATGCACGGATGGGTCTGTGACAGCTAGCTCATCGGCTATAGGAATCTGGTTTCCGTCCTCCTGTACCGCCTTCAGCGCAACGCTTAGCCACAGGACGACATCCATGGTCACCGAACTTGCCGCTCTGCGGGCTGCTTTCGCCTACATCATCGAGCAACCAGCACGTCAGTGGGCAATCTTCACGGATTCTCGTGCGGCCCTTCAGTGCTTAACGTCGTACCCGAAAGAACAGCTCGTTTTA
This sequence comes from Haemaphysalis longicornis, assembly GCA_013339765.2. Classification (NCBI taxonomy): domain Eukaryota; kingdom Metazoa; phylum Arthropoda; class Arachnida; order Ixodida; family Ixodidae; genus Haemaphysalis; species Haemaphysalis longicornis. The sequence continues at coordinate 33,077 of JABSTR010000839.1, read as the reverse complement.
GACATCCATGCATTGCACTTACAAGCTCTAAATGCACACCATCATGTAGAGCTTCAGTGGATTCCTGCCCACTGCGGTATAACTGGAAACGTCAGGGCGGACACGCGGCATCGATAGCGCATGATCTGCAAGGGCCAGTGATACCGATACCGTTCTCCAGAAAAGATGCTTCGGCCCTTGCGCAAGGCTGCCGGGAGATTTCAGCGATCCATGTGGGCTGTTGCGCCGCATAATTACGCGCCGCTTCACTCCATAGACCCGCACGGGACCTTTAGGATGCCTGAAGGACTTTCCAAGCATGACGAAGCGGTTCTTCACCGTTTGCGGCTAAATGTCGCTTACACAATTACTTTCGATTCAAGACGAAACAGGCGCTTCCCCCTTGTGCACTCTTTGTGACGTGCGCGAGGACTTGAACCAGTGATTATGTGAGTGTACGCGGTATAGAGCAGCTAGAACGTCCCTTTTAGTGTCCTTGGGTCTTCCGCTGTCTAGAGGCCTAACTCTCAGTGACGTGCTAGGCCCTTGGACGAACTCTAAACGAGAATCTCGAGCGACAAAAGCTTCTATTGTTTCCTGCGAAGCACAGGACTTGATCAGACTTTTTAAACAGGACTCTCTTAATGAGCGCGTCATCTTCATCACATTCATTATCATCATCTCTTCATCGATTCATTTTTTCATACATCTGGGTAGCAAGCTAGGCGCCTTGGCCAGGCTAACCTCACCAGTATCATTAAAGACTATTCTCTCTCTCTTGGACTGAAACGTTTTAGTGGCCCTATATTCGAACAGAGTGCCACAAAAACGCAAAGAATGGTGTGTTATTATATAGGTGGAAAATAAAAGTCTGCTTTAAAGCTAAGGAAAAAGGAAGTAAAGCGTATTTTCGCCGGAACGGTTATGCCTACTATTCTACAGGTCAAGCTACTAGTTAACAACAATGTTAATATTTCGGGAGAACTCATTAGAGACTTTCATGTTATTAATTTTACCTAAAGCTCAAACAATACGTTGTTTGAACAGCTTGGAAATGTTTTTTATCTGTGCCCATGAAAACATCGCCTTCGTGGTGAATCGGTGCACCGACCGTCAGCTACAGTTGCTGAGCGCGTTGGTTCATATTCGAAGGAAAAAAAACGTGGCCTTAGTCGTGGACGAAGACAAGATAGGACGGGTACAAGCGCCCGTATCTGTCGTATCTTGTCTTCGTCAAAGTGCGTTTGGTTTTTTTTTTTTTTTTTTCGTTACCTGCAGCTTTTGCGGCGGAATATTAAAGGCTCAGTCATAACCAATGACCAACGTTAGGTACGATCACGCGCTGCCTGCTTTTTACTGCAAAAAAGTATGTCTAACCCCCCAGTTTTCATTGCGGTGTCACCGATTTACTCGGCGCCGCTCCAGGGCTCCTCCTCACCACCGCTGACACCTCTTTCACAACTATTTTCCACCTCGCCTCCACCGATGCCCCTTTGGCAAGTTGCGCATTCGGCAGCTAACGGCGGTAGTTCTGTTATCAGGTGATTGCCGGAAATAAACAGAAGCACGGATGGGCGTACAAAATCCACTGACGATTACTACACTCCCTAATATGAAATTTCTGCGCAACGCGAGCTGAAGTCTCATCGGTCACGACCACGGTCACGACGCATTTCTGCTGCGTCTCAGGAAAAGTTCACGTGATTAGCGAACGCACGGCGGCGACGTGCGCTACTCTGCTGCTACCACGCAGTGCGCCTCCACCGCCTGCCAAAATGTTGCAAATCGAGTTTGAACCTCCCGTTCAAATGCCATGTGTTTCGGATTAGCCCCGCCCAAGGGAGCAGCGAGCCTGTTGTTGCATATCGTGTTTGAACCTCCCGCGCAAACGTCACGTGGTTTGGATCAGCGGAGAATGGAACAGCGTCCGGGGGAAGTGTCAGGGGGTGGGGGAGGGCGCTCCTTGGTGGCGACGCATGACACGTGTGAGAGATTCAGAGGAAAAGGCAGTGACAGGGATGACGCAGTAGCCTCACGTGTCGTACTCCACTTTAGCCTTCGCTAGACGCTCCTCTCCGTTTTCTTTTTTTCGTCGCTTCTGCGTTCGCTCACTCGGTTACGCGAAACTAAACAGATGCCGCTCCCGCGAAGCCCAGGTAACGGCTGCCACAGGGCTGCCCCCTTAAACGACCGAAACCCGCCTTCGCCGTTTCCGTTCAAATTCAATTCGACAAGTAGCTGCAAGTCCCTCCCGGTAGAAGAGAGGCTTCCCCAGTTAGAACGCCGGCTTGAGCCCATATTTTTCTCTCAGCTTGGAAAGCCTTCCGAGCGACATTTTCGTCGGTGTTCTTCACGCTTAAAGGGGTCCTGAAATGCCTTCCGCCGATGCATGGATGTACATGTAACCAAATAAAGCAATATATTAGCAATCTCCTGCAAGAATTTGTTAAAGCGATGAGTATTAGCTGAGAAAATCGTAAATCAAAAACCGCGCATTATCGTCGCGCCGTATTTCCTCCTCCTTTCAACTGTTTCTTCGCTGTTGGCCTCCCCTCCCATGATGCTCCGCTCCTCAGCGGTGACGAACTTCCGCTATTGCGCTCCCACAGACTGCCGTCTGCTACGGGCCAGCTCTTTCGGCTTTTTCATCTTTGTTGACCCCATGGACACTCCTCTAAAGGCTGGAAAAGTGAACGAAGGACCTGGCCGCATGTGTGCGGCCTGGCCTTGCCCTTTCGCGGTGTACGTAGCTGCCGTTGGTATCGGCGGCGAATTCGTAGCCGCGCGGGGAGAATCGTGCGCTCGTTCCCTTTGGTGCACCGCGCACTGTTTATCGAAAAAGCGCGGTCTCAGATGTGACCCCGCTGGTGCCGGGTGTTATTTTGCGGCGGTTGTAATTCCTACTACCGGCGGCATGTGAAAAAGACATTTTAAACCGACACAGAACCCGTGCACAAAACGCGCCGGATCGGATCGCTTTATCAGCGGCGATGAACGGGAAGGCGCAGAGCAAACCAACGCCGCACTCGATCAGCGAGAACCCGTGTTCTGACAAGCTGCACCCATGTGTTGCATTCAACACTGACGGGAAAGCGTATGTTTGCACTTGTTTGGATAGTCGTAAAATGTCCAAACACTTCGGCACTCCGATAGCAGATGAGCCGGCGGGACATTTCGGAAAACATTTGACAGATGGCGCCGTATGCATTAGTGTGTCGCTACGCAAAACTGATAGACGCTCTACCGCTCTACTAAAACTCCCCTCGCAGTGTTTACGTAGCGGGATGCAAAAATTTAGCGTTTAGCGTATGCAAAGGCCAGAAACGCTGTACTAAAACTCTATTAGCAGCAAAATAGCGTGCGTATGTGAGGCCGCTTGCGTTTACAAAGCTGCACGCCGAGCGCGTACGTTTCAAACCTAGTGACATCGTTTAAATACACTGGCAAGCACAGTGTAACGTAGTCAGATATCAACCGTATGCTCAGGCGACAAGCAAGAGCTTGTTTTATGTGATTGCGCATAAAGGCCCGTTCGCACTTGCGACGAAAGCGAGTGAAAGCGGCAGGAATTCCGTCGCTTTGTCGCGCGACGATCGTTTTTTGTCGAATGGTCGGGACAAATTTTCGTCACGCGACAGAATTTCCGTCGCATTCGCTCGCTTTCGTCGCAAGCGGGAATGGAAAGTTCTGCCGCTGCCGTCTGCGGAGGTAACCGCGGAGGTAACCGTGGTAACCGCGCGATCTGCTCGGGCCGAACGAAGGCGCACACTCCCGCACGGAAGCGCCCCAAGCGGCAGCCGGCCGCGTACATCGCTCCCGGGCCCCCCTGCCCGCCCGCCCTCGGCACACTAGCCAGTATATTTCAGGCACTATAATGGAGGACATATTTTTTGCTTCCGATTAACCTAGTTCTTTGCCCCTGTGTTTTTAAATACGTGAAGTGGTTAGCACGTCGTCCTCACGCAGCTCTGTATCGTCGTAGCATCGCTGATTGTCCGAACGAAGCTTGCAGCTAAGCCAATGCAGTGACCGAAGCTGTGTGTGGGTGTGTGCATCGCCTCCTGTGTGTTGTGGACGCGTTCGTTTCGCGATGAAATGCGACATTGTACTTCTGCGGGTGGATAGTGCCTCCCATGGTCTGGATTATCTTTCTCGAACGACGTACGACTCAACCTCGCATGGGGTATGCGTAGTGTGCCTGGCTAAAAGCCTTCTCGCTTGCGCGCCAGAATTGTGACTTGCTGTTCGTCCACGCAAACCGGGTGTGAGGTGAGTGCCGAATTTACGACGGGCAGGAGGAGGCAACCCATCGTCTGTCAATCGCGGTTCAGACTTGCAACGCATGTTATGACGTTGTGTTCGTTCGAAACGCATCTCTGGATTGTTTTGAAGTTGAATAAAATGTACGCGTCAAACCCTGGCATTCGGCTCAGGGCGTTTCTGCGATTGCACCAAATATGTGTCACGGGGCTTTCTTTATGGTACGTACTCATGTAACATAAAATCCATGTCGTGCTATGGCCGTGTTGCATTCAATACAAACGGTTAAGCGTTTGTTTACACTTGTTTCGTTTGTCGTAAAATGTCCAACACTCCGGCACTCCGCTGGCAGATCAGCGGGCGAGCCGATGCTGAGCAGACGACTCATCTCTTTGCCGGAAGTGCGTGAAAAAGCCGCCCAATAGCAGGATGTCTAGCTCATGACGAACATCTGGGAATCGATGATGTAGACATGTGAAGATGGCGGCGTCCAAAAACACGAAGGGAAGGGTGAGAAAAAAGCGACAAACTTTGCAACAAAAGTGTGAGCTTTCCGCTGCGCGTAAAAGAGTAATACTTGGCACAAATGATGTTGACGACCCTATCTAACGATTGCGCTAGTTCATTTAGTGTGCTCAAATGCCTTTCAGGGCCCCTTTAAGAGTAACAGAGTGGATCCCTAGAGAAGGCAAGCGTTGCAGGGGGCGGCAGAAAGGTAGATGGGCAGACGAGATCAAGAAGTTTGCAGGGATAAATTGGTCACAGTTGGCACAGGACCGGGGTAATTGGAGAATAATGGGAAAGACCTTTGCCCTGCAGTGGGCGTAGATAGGCTGGTGATGATGATGAATTGTGAGCGAAGTTATGAGAGGCTGCCAGACAATCAGCTGATGAGGAGAGAGGGCTGTCCTATCTATCCCTTGCTACTTCTTTACTGTAATTGAGCAGATAACAACCTTTCATTAAACTTGCTAGCTGGCAGTTCCACGTACCCTATGTAGAAAATTCCAAGGTAGAAAAAACGTTGTTTCCTGTGCATTCAATAATGGCTGCCTACAGATTGCTTAGAATTCGCAGCTCATTTGAAGTCTTGCCTATAATGAAAGCACAATAGTATTATTCGAAGCAACAAATTCGAAAAACATAGATGAACAACAACAAGTGTCACTTGTTTACCTTGAGCACACCAAACTTGAAAGCACTATTTAACACAAGTGTCAAGCTTGGCACAAACGGCGATGTTATCGGCTTGACTTCTCCCGAACTTGCACAGGAAGCCAGCCAGTGAGCGGCTAGTTTCAGCGACAGCGATAGCTTGAGTACCTATGCTACCCATGGACGGGCAGCTGCTGGGCTCTCCCATTCACCAGGCCACCCACGAAAGTGGAGCTGCCCTCCCTGCATGCAGCGTGCACGGATCGTTTCCGCGGGGTAGTAAGGTTTCTTGCACTGCCCCGCGAGAAAAATTGCAGAACAGGCTACATGCGATAACGGATTGCGTTCGACGGTGCCCTGCGCTACCTGACGATGCTTGATTCGTGCACACACTGACGACGCTGACACCAACGTTACTAGAATAAACTAGTAACGTGTGCTGACAGTGCGTCGCTCGCGTTATCACGTCATCAGAGTCAGCTAGCTCTTTGCCACGGCGCGAAGCGCTGGAAAATACTGATCCGCACGTACTACGCCAGAATCAAAGCACAAGGCTTGGAATGCAAGTAGCGATCGGAACTAGTAGACAACGAATGCAGGAGCGTAAAGCCGATGGCACACGAACTGCAAGACAGTATGATGCTAGCAAAATATTTAACGGCAAGGAAAGGAGCACGGGAAAAGCAGCTTGCCAAAATAGGATGCGTTAGGCTTACCAAGGCTTGCAGCATCAAGTTCACGAAAAATACTCAATAAATAATTGCAAACAATCCTCCCAACAAGAAAAAATCACGCCCACCTCCCCTCGCGGTTACCCTGGTGTGATGCAACGCATCTCATGGGGGGTTCCATTGGCGTTTTCCGTCGTATTGATTACGCTTATTGCAGGGATTCTCACGCGAAGGGGAGGCGGGCGTAATTTTCCATTTTCACCATACAATGCACATGCAGTACACGTATGCTCAGTACGGGTCTTTATTGCAGACGAGAATGAGAGCCTTGTGGTCCGTAAAGTGCAGAGTTAGGGGCTCGACGATTGCATCAAGCAATCGTCGAGTACTGCGAGAGAGTGCAAGGGTAATGCGGACGACCATCGACTGAGACCCTCGGAACGCGGCATGCGCTTTATATTCACAGCGCCCGAAGGAGGGGGAGAGCGCATTAGAGAGAGAGTACTGTACATACGCAGTGCGCGCAACGCCGAGCGCAGCCCGCCCACCGGCGCCTAGCAACGGAGTGAGAGCGCGCTGCGCCAACCCACAGCTGTTTGGGAGAGAGTGTTCGCTATTGGAGAGAGGAGAGGAGAAGCGGAGTTGTGCGGACAACGCCGTACAGACGCAGGAAGGACAGAGGGGCGAGCATGAGATGCGTTGCATCTAAAAATGCTATATATTACGAAATATACGATGGCCGTTCCAGATTTTCTCGACTTGAACTGAGTGTAGGTTCCGGAAATCCTGGCCAAGATGGGCATACCTGAAACAAAAGCGTTGATTAGTACGCGGTGAGGCTTCTTGAAAAAGTACAAATGCCTGGTTAACGCTAAAGTTACCATTGGGATCATGCATGTTGTAAATATACAGGTAACGCAAGTAACAAGAATATCATACATATAACACTATTTCCAGAAACACATTCCTTCAGAGTATCTGCTTCATGGCGATACTGCATCTGGTTCGTTTGTGCTTTCTGGTGTGCCACGCCACATTAATTTAGGACTCTAAGCTTACATTCGGGATCACGGGTGAGCGTTCAAGATGTAAATCAGCGCCTCAAAACGAAACAAAAGACAACGGCAGCACCATAAAATTCAGCAAAAACATCCCCCTCGCTAGGGGCACGATCAAATGCAGAGCATTTCCGCGGGGGCGCGCCTGCAAGTCGTATGGATTACGTATTGGTTGTTGTTGTTATTGTTGTCTCCAGCGTAGACATTGTCGATGAAGTAGATGATGAACGTGAAACGTGTCCGTGAACCCCCTGCCGCGGCTATGACGCAACGTGGAGCGGCTATGACGTAACGTGGCGTGGCTATGACGCAACACAATCCAACACAATCTACTTTAATCCAATCCAATCCAATCCAAACCATCCCATCCAATCCATCCAAGCCAAGCCAAACCATCCAGCCAATCCAATCAATCCAATCGAATCTAATCCAATGCTCCTCGCGAAGAGGTGTTATAGCGCCGAAATCGCGCCACCACACGAACGCGTGATGTTTGACGTCACGATCACGCCGCAGATGTTGGCGACCGGAGCGCGCGCGAACGACATATGTGGTTTAAGCGCGAAACCGACCGCTGCGAGAGAGCGCGATGCGAGCGCCCCCACCTGTTCTTGCGCGCGAAGCGAGTGTTGCTCATCGCGAAACCCAACGCGGCGAGAGAGGGTGTTGCGCACGTCCCACCTCTTGTGCGCACGAACCGAACGCGGCGAGAGAGGGCGTTGCGAGCGGAGAGAAGGCGAGGAGGACGCGGAGGAGAGGGCGCACCTGTGGCCGACGATTGAATGAGTCAGGATATAAGGCGTGTTCATAACCTTCCATTCTGTGTCGGCTTTGTGGCGCAGTGGGTAGAGTACCATGTACCTTGCGTTCCGCCCGCAGATGTCGTGGGTTCGAAACCTGGCGCCGGTAAGTATTGTTTTTTATATAGTGTAGGGGGGAGCGATGCGGACTACGGACGTCAACGCGGGTGACATCGGGAGTTACTGAAATGCTCTACATTTAAAAGCGCCGCGAGGCAGCCGCTGTGCAAGGCGATAAGGACGTAATGTTGCGCAGGCTTGCGGTTGGAGGCCACGGCCGTAATTCCACAGTCAACACAACGCCCTCGAACGTCTTCGATTGTTCAAAGAAGATTTCGGTGACGTCACGGGAAGTCACGTGACTAGTTTAGTTGGACGTCACTTCTGTGGGGCAGGAGCCACCGCGAGGGGGCAAGATCTCATGCCCCGCGCGGGGGCACAAGACTTACCATCGTTTTATATGTGGGTGTATCCATTCAAATCTTAAAGGGGTTGTGCCATCAAATTTTAAGTCTGTAAAAAGCCTGCTGTAGGATTTCTTCTGTATGCAAGTACCCTCAACACGAAGTGCTGGGTACAGCAAGCGCTTAATATATATTTTAATTCCCTTCTAAAAAGTACCTAAACGCTCTTCTGGAGAATCGGGAGCCATCGCTAGCGGCAATAACAAAGTTTGTGACGTCATGCCACGTTGGCACTCGAGTGACGTCAACGTTACCACAGTTTGTTTGGTCGCTTGGTCTAATGAGACACAGCTAGGCCGACACGACGGCGAACGCCGACGAGTCGCCAAACCATCGGCCAACTGCCGAATTGACAGACCGCGTTGTCACACTACGCCGACGGCGACACAAACACGTCGGCCGATGGAAAGTCGCCGTAGATGACTGACTCGCCGACTGAAGACGCCAACAAAACCGGCCGCCGTACTGGTTTGCCCGACGCGTCGTCGGGAATCTAGCGAGAAGCGAAAACTGCGCCCCGAGAACATTCGTGCCGCAAGAAATGCGGCTCTATTTTTTAGTTACTGGAGTGTAATAAACTCAGTAAGGTCCATGAAGCCTAGTACAACGGAAACACTAGCGCTAATGCGATCCGTATTTTGGCATTCGACGCTTCGGCCGAGCTCTTAGGCGACGCCGCTACCCCGGAGCTGCAAACTGCATATGCGTGTGCGATCGGCTCGCCTGTAGAAAATATAAGGTCAGTATCGTGCAGAAGAACAGTTGCGTAGGGTAATTTGGGTAATAAGAGATCAATTATCAGCCAATGTTTTTCAACGTAAAACCAACGTACGGCAAGCCCTATCCCTACAGTGCCAAATCGCTGTCGCAGCCGCGCACACTTATTTTTGCGACCGCTTTCGCGAAGGAGCAGAGTTGATGACGATAAGGTATCTGCGGGGGGCTTCGCGGAACCCTGCTACGCATGCGCTATTTAAGAAATTTCAGTTTACTAGCAGGAATTCTGTAAACTAGCTAGTAAACACCGACGCGTGACTCAAAGGATGGGCCTCCATCTAGTCCACCGCCTATTTCGCGGAAGGACGCCATTTGTGCGGTGGCGCAGTGGTCTCGCGCGTCACACCCGTTCGGTCAACGTTGCGAGTTGAAATCGCCACGAAAACAGCTTTTTTTTTTTTTGGGGGGGGGGGGGGTTTAAAGGGGCATGGTTTGCATCTCCATGGTTTTCATTTGTCTGCATCCGAGGATGCCGAAAAAGAGTCCGTGTCGGAGTTGTCGCGGCTTGACGTGACGCGATTCGGCGTGTTTACTTCCGTGGTGAAGCACGTGTGTGCGGGAGCAGACGCCGCAGTAAAGTCGCAGCGTACCGCAGCGCCGCATGGTAGACACATGTGGCAGAGCGTCCTCGCAACACTGTGACGTCACTGCTTGAATCTGCGCCCAGAAACCGAAACCAAATCCTGTTCACATGAATCGTGGATAATAATTTTTTTACTCCGAATATGTGCCCGTGAGAGTATGTATCATGCTTTTCAAAGAAATATAAAACGTTTGCAACAAAGAATGCACAAGCAACAAATTTGGTGGCGCAACATCTTTAAAGAGGGAAAACTTCGCCTTCCGGAAGGTTTAATATTGAAGCGTAGATCGAGTTAACGTCAAGGCTGTTGGGACGACTAAAAGAAGATTAGAGTTCTGGTGGACGTAAAGCAGAGAAGGTAATAATGCCTTGTACAGCTACTACCTGGAACAAAAAAAAAGTGTTTTGTGCCTACCCCAGAAAGAGAGAGACAGAAAAACGTTTTATTCCGTCGAGCAGCGTTGGTATTAAACAAAAATTACAAAACATAGATAAATTAGGTTTTCCTGGTAAGAGCACAAGTCATCCCCCTTTCATAGGGGATACCATTTCAATCAATCAAATTTAAGCCATCGTGACTGCTAAACCAGGAATTTTACGGGCGTATGCGCCACGTGCCGGTGGTTTTGATGGTATCTACCGCCCAGTTGGCCATACATGTCTGATGTGAGTTTGCTAAGGCGTCAACCAAAAAAAAAATGACAGCTGTGCCTGCCAGGGATCGAACCTGGGACCTTCCGCGTGTTAGGCGGATGTGATAACCACTACACCACAAGCACCCGTTTTTTTTTTAAATTAATTACACCACAAGCACCGACGTAAGGAAACCTCTGAGAATCTCAGGTGAAACCTCGAAGAGATCAAAACTGTCTTATGTGTTACGTTTCCCGTCATGACTCTGTCATTATGGTCGTAATCGGTTCGAATGGAGACCGGGCGTACAAATGATCAATTAGTTCCGCTTCGACCACTCGGAGTAACGTTTTGCACAATTTGCTGTTCATCAGATAAACTGCTCGTTTCTGATCACCTTTAACCATAGCGCACGGGAAATGAGAAGGCGCAGAGAGGTGGTTGGCGAAATACATGCTTCCCGTGGTCAGAATTTGCTGAAATCAGCACCCGAAAAAATTATTCCCCAATAGGAATTATCACCCCAAAACCAATTTATTTTATGAATCGTTTTATGGCGCTTTGGCCAATCGCTCGAAAAGTCCAGCTCCGCAGAAAAGACCACATATTTATCAGGTGCACGTGCTTATATGTGGATTCATATTTACAGGACAAACATCAACCACGCCACACAATAACGAAAACACTGCAAGTCAGTAGCCGAGGGAAATACCTTTTGCTACAAAAAGGGGTGGAGGAGCATTGAGTCAGCCGGAATTACGGCAAAGCGGAAAGCGCAGTTACAGGAGGCACGATGGTAAGAATTGTAGAGGGGGTTGCTCGATGAACGAAGTTGAAGCATATCCACGATGAAAAAAAAAACAAAAAATGCATTGTTTCAAGCTGGCAACGGGTGTGAATAACGTATTATGTATAACGCCGGCACAGCACAATGCACATTCCGTTCTTGTATTGTCGGTAGAAAGAGACGTCACGGACGTCTGTTTTCTTTCTTCTGTCCTTCCTAGTTTTTTTCGCCAGCAACAAACGTTTGCACAGAAGCAAACAGCAAGCTGTGCATCATCAGCAGATCATCTGCACGCAATTGCGCCAGGAAACAGTGTTACCAACAAGTAAGTGGCAGGATGTATAAAATAACAAAAAGAAATTGTGTCTTCACTAAGAGCAAAAAAAAAAACAGCTGTGCCGAAACCCGGGATAGAAACCAGGGACCTTTAGATCTTCAGTTCTAACGCTCTCCCAACTGAGCTATTTCGGCGCACGGAAGGTAGCGCGGTCTTCCGTAAAAAAGTTTCAAGTTGCGTCGCTCCGTGCCTTAGAAGCTTGGTGGGTAAAGACGCAAGCATGTTTTTCTTAAACTTTGGAAAATTATTTGTCCTCATGCGATATGTAGCCTCAAAAAATTAGCAGATTGACTGAACTGAACTGGAACCCCAACGAATTGATCTTAGCTCAACTCAACTCTGTTCAAATCGACAGAACCTCAGCTGACCTGAGTTGAAGCTCAAATAAAACTAGCTGATGTTTACTCAACTTGACTCACTAGACTGGAAAGGAGTCTTTCCAGCCTAAACACTAAACTTTCTAACATTTCTTAGCACCCTTTTTGGCCGAAGAGGTGTAATAATCTTCTCCAATATCGAACACCTTTAAAGGTGTTTGGCGAAAAAGAGTGTAGGGATGAAAAAAAGGGTGTTCGTGTGAACACCCTCACACCATAAAAAGGGTGTAAGGTTGCTCAACACCCTGAAATAAGGATGTGGCCAGGGCAGCAGCTACGCGTGGCAATAGTGAATCGGTGGAGCACGCAGCATTCAACACAAACAGTCAATACGCACAAGTTACACTTACAACCCAAATGAATTGAGCGAAAAAACCAAACGGGATTTTTCTTTTATTTTGGTAACAATACTTTGTATTTACAAATATATACAGAGCCGTAAGGAGTGATTATAGTGGTTTCCGAAGCACATCAGAACATGGCTTCACTTAAACATAAAAAAGGAGGCGATCGGCTATCATGCGAGGACAGGGTCAGAATGCTTTGCCAGTAACTGTAAGCCAATCGAGGAGTATTGCCCGCGAAGTCACAGAGCGTTTGTGAAACTTGGGCATACTTACTTAGCAATACATGTGATGTGTTTGCTTTTATATTCAGCTGAGGAAAGCCCCCCGATCGAGTCGGTGGCTTGTCGCAAAAAACAGATATTTAAGGGCAAATCTTGGAACGATGGATTTTAATATGAGAATATACAAATGAACACACGGATTTGCAAGAACTTTTTAATCACGGGGTAAGTTTTTGATGTTCCATAACCTATAGAATTTTATTAACAACTAAACAAATCTTTCCTGCCACCCATCAACACCCTTCAAAACGGGTGTTCATTATTTCAACACCATTTCTCCCAGGAGAGTGTAAAGCTATAAATTAGGGTGTTCGAAACTAAGAAAAGGGCGTAAAGCAAAAGAGTGTAAGAAAACACCGCCAACTAAGAAAAAAGGTGAAGAGACCTCCCACTTTGGAGGCATTTCGTATCTGTTTGCACGGGTGGAGTGAACATTTTCTACAAGCGGGGGGTGTTTTTGTACCTCATAGATGTTTAAAGCAATATGAATTGGCATAATTTATTATCAGTGAAGCTGTATAAGCTTGAGCTAGTTTCGGTGGCATTAGCAAAAAAAAATACAAAGAAAAAGAACTGCTAGCACTGTAAAGGGGGCACCACCAGAGATAGGGTATTATTACTGTGAAGTCGGCTTTCGAGGTTGTTGTAGTGGGAGCACAAGGGGTGGATGCGTATGCGCACCTCTTACTATACCACCTCAAAGGTACTAGACTTTTTTGGATTCTAAAGACAAAAAAATTGGCGCAGCTTGAATAGTGGTGCAAGGCTGGAGAAACAGCATAGCTGGGGGTCGACTCTAGCTTGTTTCCCGCATCGATCCTTTGGCAGTGGGGGGGGGGGGGGCCACACTGGAACAGCCTTGTAAAATCCGGTTAAACTTGGCCTCACCCCTCTGCGGGCCATCCTAGCTTAGCAAGAACATTGCAAAGCTTTGCAAACATAACAAAACTTAGCAACAATGGAAGAAACTAGGACTACCCCAGCTCCGCTGTTGTTTTTTTTGCAACTGAACACCTATTGCCACAGTTTCAACACCCTACAGAAACCCAAGCGTGTTGCAGTCGGATAAACATCTTTTCGCCACACGACTATAGTGTTTTTAATTTTGAAGGTTCAAATTGGTGTTTCACGTGCCAAAGCTAAACTTGGGGCATGAGGTGCACCGCATACGGAAACGAGCGATCATTGCATACGCGCAATTATTTTTTTTTTGCGTTTGAAAATTCTTGCGAGCAGATAAGTATACGGGGATGTCTTGTTCTTTACATTGCTATTATGCATCCAAGCGTGTCCTTATTCAATGAACAGCTGAACGCCTTTTTCACACCCTTTCAAGACCCTAAGAAAAACCAAGGGTGTTGAAGTTGACCAACACCTTTTTTTCACATAAAAAAGGTGGTAGAGCTGGAAAATGGTGTTGAGTTCAAGAAAAAGGGTGTAAAGGCGTCCCAACACCCTTTTTGCATTTATGGCTACACCTTTTTTGGCTAAACGGGTGTAAAAAAGTTTACTGTGGAATGCTCCGGATTGACGCCGATTCTTTGCCAGAAATTCGGAATCGGATCACCCGGGGACAAAATAAAAAGCTGTGCCTGCCAGGGATCGAACCTCGGACCTTACGCGTGTTAGGCGGATGTGATAACCACTACACCACATGCACCGCATGAAGTGCACACCTGATGAGACGTAGCCGCACTCTGCTAGGTATTACAAGTGACCCAAATACGCCTTCAGTCGATGACCTCGTTGGCGACATAGCAAAACCAAGGTCCCTTCCGGCTGGTGAGACGCCAATGAAGCGTCCGTTATCGGATGAGAAAGTCTACGTGAAGAGCAACAATATCAGCCGAATCGAGCTTAGTTGGGCACAGTCAGAGAAGAAAAACACGAAATGCAACTTGCGTTCTCTCAACACTACTTGTCCTGTCGTGTGCGCTCTTTTCTTGAAGTTCCTCAAACGGTTTCTTTTGGCTCTTTCATCCCTTAAGCTTTTCATTACTGCCACTGATCTTGAAACCCGTTTCCCAGATTTCCGGCCGTATATGCGGGACAAAACACCGTCCCACTAGCAGGAGTGGGACAGCGGGACCAAAGCGGCAAAAAACTGGACGTGTACAGCCTAAATCGGGTACGTCTGGTCACTTTACAGTTATGTGAGAGCTAGCGGCCATCGCGGACGATATAATCACGCGGTGGTGAATGAACTTCTAAGATTAGATGAAAGACAAAAGGGTGAAGAAAAAAGACAAGGGTAAGAGAAGCGGGAAAAGAGGCATATGTCTAGGGATACTGAAACTAAGAAGGATCGCCTACCAATCTGCGGCTGTGAAGGATGGAAATCTGAGACGGACTGTCTGTAGGCGCTCGTCAAATGGTACAGGCAGGCGAGCGTGCGCGGTAGCCGCATGAGCTGTGACGGGTTTGTAAGTGAGCTCACGCACCACCTGACCTGTCGCCTCATTTCCTCATGTAGGGCGACTTTTCCTTTTCCCCCTCCGCTGGCGGTTCTTGCTCGGTTCCGACGGCGTTTTGAAGAAGGGGACGAAGGGTTGCGGCTGCGTCATTCTCGAGTGGCAAGTCAGGGACACCTCCCTCCTTCCGGCAGCTGTATCCAAGGTTTCGCCAGGGGGAGACGTTGTCGGCGCCTTCGTTCCTTTCATGTTCCTTGGCGGGTTCGATGCCCTTTGCCTGGGAGGAAGGCTGTGGGTTCATTGTTTCTTGCATTTCTTCGATGTCCATAAACTCATCGAGGCGTTGTTTCGCGCGCTTGCCTCTGGCCTTGGCGGCGTAGCTTTGCACACACGCGGCGCTGTCGTGTCCAAACGTGCGACAGACGTGACTCCAGGGCGCTGTACACTGCCGCCCGCATGTGGCCGAGCATTGGGTAGCGCAGGCATATGGCAGGCTGGCCGGGTACTTCTATAAGGTCCAGGTTTCCGTAGATGGTGACCTGGTGGGGTATAGCCATCAAGGGAGTTCGCGTCCGTCGGCACGATCTGCACCACCCTCGTGGTGCTTCCCATGTGGTCCATGTTTGGGCGTCGCCACTTCTACAACAAAACACTTTTGACGACACCTAGGCGTTCCAGGTGGTGCACCAGAAGTTCGTTTGGCACGGTTGTGGGTACCCTGTGGAACTTCACTGTCTTTTCCTGATTCTTCGGTCAATGACAGGCACCTTTTCCTTTCGCCTCAATTCCCCCTTCGAGGCCAGTTCTTTCATTTCTTCGGACGACTGGAACGTAACTATACATACATGGTTAAATTGAAAAGGTCCTAGGCCGTATAAGAACGTCGTCGTTCTTATACGGCCGTGCCGACGGGTCGCAATGCAAAAACACCGAGTTTTCACTTAGCTTACCCGTCGGCAGGGTGGGAAGCAGGCTACGGTAGCCCGTCCGAGCGGCGGGCACTTCGGGTGGCGCAGAGGACCGGTTCGGCGCGCTCGCGCCTTCCGCTTCTCGAGGCAGCCGTCTTTGTGCATCACTGTACCCTCTGAGAGCTCGGGAGAGACTCCTGCTATTTCGGCGGTACGGAGTGTCGCGGTCTTCCATAAAAAAGTTTGAAGTCGCCCGTCGCTCCGTGCCTAAAAAGCTTGGGTGGGTAAAGACGTAAGCACTTTTCTAAAGTTTAGAAAAATATGTGTCCTCATGCGATATTTAGTCTCAATAAAATGAGCAAATTGATTCCACCGAACTGATCTTAGCTCAACTCAACTCTGTTCAATTCAACAGAAGTCAGCTGAATTGAGTTGAACTCAAAACTATCTGATGTTTACTCAACTGAACTCAACTAGACTGGACTGCAAAGTGTGGTATTGGGCTAGTTGGTGATTCATTTTAACAGCGCGACAGAAACAAAGACTTAAGCGAGGCACACAGCACGAGCGCTGACTTACAACTGAATTTTTATTACAAAAACAAGCCATATTAATTCGAAACACGCATGCACACACCTACGATGAAGTAATTAGACACGATAGGTAATCTATATCAAATGTGCCGGACACATTACATTCAAAACAGATGCATATATGATTAACAGCATACACGCACTCAGCACGTGTGTGGACATATATACGGCAAGTTAGGTTGCTCCTTTTCGCACGTGTAGAAATTCAAGTTTCTTAGTGGACAGGGACTATAGAAGGAGCGCTGACACAATCTTTGCCTAGCCTACCTGATTTGCGCAGCCTCCACAACTTCCCTTGCAAACTGGTCACAATGATGCTGAATGACCTGGCATTAATCAAATTTTGGAGTGCATTTCTCGGTGATTCCCTTGCAATATCAGCAGTGGTATGCCTAGGTGCCCTCTCACACTTTTATGGACGTTGTTGGTGTGTTCTCTGAGCCTTGTGTTCAGACACCTGCCCGTCTGGCCCACATACTTTTTGCCGCATGACAACGCGGATAAACTACCCAGCTAGAGTGTACCATATTCTTCTAGTACACTCCAGTCCAGCCGACATCATGGCGTAGAGGCTCACTATGGCCAGATTTCTTGAAGTATCCACAATAAAGTAAAAACACCTTAATCATGTTGTCCTAAATTCCTGATTACCACGCACACCCTTGGGTTCCCACACAACACAAAACATACTCAGAACGTCTTCAATGTTGCGAAACGTCCCCATGTTTCCTCCAACGCCCTCAGGCTATCCTGAGTATGTTTCCAGCCAAATGTACTCAAAAGATTCTTAGAGTGATGTACTCAGTGCGTCCTCAAACTGTCAGACGTGAAGTTGTTTGACAAAGCTCCCACAGCACTTTTTCGCTAAGATTCTAATTTTCGCCTTCTTTCAGGAATAGTTGAAAAGTTCACTATTTGGACCTGTTTAACACCAAGAGTTCCTCTTTAAAAGCCAATATGGCCAAGGCAACAAGGCTGATACTCCTAAAAGTAGACTTAATGATCTATATAGCGTAACCAAATCTATTTTCTGGAAATTGCGAGGTCGATCAGCTAGGACTAATCTTTGCGACGAATGTGAAAGCGAAGGCGAACAGCAACTATGGAAGATGATTGATATATAGATTGTGGGGTTGAACGAGCCGCCGCAACGCAGGCGATGAGGCAGTGCCGTGGTGGATGACTCAGGAATAAGTTTGACCACCTGGGGATCTTTAAACGCGCGCCAAAATCTCGTACACACGGGGCGTTTTTGCTTTTCGCATCCATCAGAAAGCGACTGGCTAGGCCGGGAATCGAACCCGCGTCTTCTAACTCAGCAGCGCGACGCCTTAGCCACTGAGCCACCACGGTGGATGGGAACTCTGCAAGATGGCAGCAGATCGAGAAAAGTTTAAAATAGCGCCCATGCAGGCTTTAGGTACTTCATTATGTACTTAGAATCACTATCGTGAAACGTCATGTCATACAGGAGAAGGAAATTAAAATTAGGTATTGCTTACCAAAAAGGCATTGCTGGTAGTCCGAACAAAAGCCGATAGAACGATATAAGAAAGGAACTTATGGTCTTTGAGTTTTAATGGGAACCCGAATGGAACGAAAATCGGGCGTCATTGGGTATCTAAACTCCTCCTGCATTAAAACGGAGCTGTTCTAGGACTGTCCCTGACAGCCCAGGATGGTATCGTGTCACGCTCTATACCAAACACGTTTCTCAGCCGTGCAAAGACCGGATCAAAGAGAAAAAGAAGAGAGATATAATATATATATAGATATATATATATATATAATATATATATATACATATATATATATATATATATATATATATATATAGTATAAGTAAAGAGTCGGATACAAGAGTCGGAGTGCACTGTTTGTAGGCAACAATATATCGGCCAAACTGAAACGCCCTTCCGAATACGGTTCAATAATCACCGCTCTCATGGAAAAAAGCTGCCCTTATTTGCCCCTGTCAAGACATGTGAACAGTCCCGGGCATGCATTTGAACATCTTAAAGCAACGATTTTAGAATCCTCCTTCAACACGCACCACGACCGCGAGGTTCGGGAATCTTATCTCATTTATAAGTTTGGGTCAGCCACGCTTGGAATTAATGAAAGTTACGGAAAACTAACGTGCTTATCCCTCGATTAAAATTAGCGGCTTCATAATTTTTATAACTATGTTCATTATTCCTACCCTCGAGTTTGCCATCAGAATTCGCAGAAGAAACTCTCCTAATACAGCAGCTTTATTAGCCTAATGCGGCTCAACAATGCCATTTGTCCTGGGGAGGGAGGCCTCGTTCCCACCACCACTTAAGAATGTTTAACTCTTTGTGATCTATTCATGTTTAACCTTTTGTGACCCTACCTATTTCCTGTTCAATTGCTAGCTTCTGTGAAATGCTCTTTTGTGCCCCCTATCTATTCTCTTGACCCGCGGGGGGCACACCCATCTTCGCTTCCCCCGAACCAGTCTCCGCAGTCACTGAATACCTTCCTGTATACTCTTCCCTTTCTTTTCAAACCGCGGTTGTTCAGTTTCCCCCATTGTCTGAACTTGCAGCCCGCGCGGCATACGTTGACCCGTCATGGTGCAACCTTGAACGCTGCATTGTTAACACGACCCCTTTTTCTCTCTCTCGCTTCCCCCCCCCTCTTTTTATTTTTCTTGTTTGTTTGTTGATGTTGTAACATAGCCGTAGCCTGACTGTATGCACACTCCCCATTTCCGAAACATTTTCCGCTCTTTCTCACAGTTTTATGCAAACCTATATAAGAAATGTGTTCAAAATGTTTGCGACAGTAAAATCATGTAACTTTACTCTGATGAAGGCAAGTCCCGTTGCCGCTACGTAAGTAAACATTGTTTGTTATTGTTCTTGCTGTGTATCCGACTCTTTACTTACACTATTTCTGCGCGCTTTGTGAGTTTATCTTTCTCTAGATTTATATATATATATATATATATATATATATATATATATATATATATATATATATATATATATATATATATATATATATATATGATAATATATATCTCAGGGTCTTTTCATACTTTGATATAAGAAGACTTATCTTTCTCGAACAACGTTTTCTGTAAATATACTTGTACACAAAGGTGATGGTGACTCAACGAGATCCGTGAATCCGTGAAAGCTCAGCCTTTGTTAGCCGGCGGTTACACATGGCCTGTTGCGCAGTGAAGCTTGACCACCTACGGAGGGAGTATGGGTACAGAAAATGGCTGCAACTGCTGTTTCACCAGCGCTATGCGGAAACAAATTATACACAGCAATTAGCCGCTAAGAAAGCCGAAGGAAAACGGAATCAACCCACAGCTCCGCCGTTTCAACACATGTGACACACCACCGCCTGTAACTGGCACCTGCTCCACGTGCAACTGCCGCGCTGATCCCGACCACCTGTGTTGGGAGTCCCCCTGTACATTCCAGCTAAGCTTCGTGCGCTGGCCACCATAAAACGGGGACCCTGGCCTTCTTCTCTCCGGACATGGGCCTGTCCGGATCTCAAGCCTCCGGATCGAGCCACCGAGCTGTTCCTTCAAGACCATGCGGGCGCCACCGCTTGTTGATCGGCTCCTTGAGAGCCACAAGATTCAAGCGGCCCCCACTTAGCTGCCTCCTAAACTGGGCAAGTTTACTTTGAGGAGCACGTTAGCTGAGTTTGTTTGAAGCTCAGCAATTCTAGCCTATTCTGCTTAGGGACCATGGCCACCTCGCAGTCTTTTTGGTACGGGACCCAGATGTTCCAGGCGGCCACGTCAAAAAAAGCATTAAAAAGTGCACCGTCCACTTCTTACTGCGCACCAAGGTCAAGCCACATAGCGGTCGATCGGTTCCACACCCCCATGAGTTCATTGTATTGCGCTACAATGTCTGTTTGATTGACTCTGAATCTTTGTCGATCTAGCAGCCCCTTCAATCTACTGCCCCTTTCTTGAACAGAATACAGATTCCACTGAGCGGCACATTCACTCCGAAATTCTTCTGGAAAGAACGTCGAAAAATTCATGTAAGGCGACTCTGGTTCATGCGCGCTGGTATCAGCTCCCACTTCCACTGCTGAAGTTCAGACTGGTGAACCTGGGCAAAACAGAGTTTCGATAAAAAAATTCTACTGGTTAATATAGGTGAAGGTGGACATCAATTTTAAATTAATCGTGCACCCGCCAAGAGGAACACTTAAAAATTTACACCATCTTCCCGCGAGGGGAACCATGGGGTAGATGTGACGCATCGGGGGTTTCGGTTGCGTTTCCGTTATGTTAGCGTGTCCATTGTTGTTGTGTGTCCATATTTTACGCAGCATGTTCACCCCCGATGCGTCGCATCTACCCCATGGTTCCCCTGCGGAAAGATGGTGTAAATTTATCGGGGTGGCCGGTGCTTGTTACGGTTGGCGCCGACCATCGCGATAGCAGGCCGGTTAGTCTCCATTCAAATCATCGGTGGTCATCGGAGGATGTCATCGGCGGAGTGGGCGGTTGGAATGACTGAGCGGAGCGGCGCAGTTACAACAGCGCATAGCAGCGCATGCGCATGTGTTAACCGAGCGCAAGCGCGAGCGCAAGCTGCGCGCTAACCCGCACCCACGCACAGCTGGCACGGCGACGGAGCGAGCGCCGGCGAGCGCTAACACGCAGATGGCGCTGCGGTGAGAGTGGCGATCGCGCGCAGCTGGCACGGCGAGGAGAATGGGGGAGGGATGCGGACTAACGCGCGGACGACGCCGGAGGGACAAGGCGAGTGAAAGAGATGCGTCACATCTAAAAAATTTTACGCTTTATTTTTACAAGGACAGCATGGTGTTCAGGTCTGGTTCACTTGGTGATCAAACTCCTCAGAATTGCTTTTTCCACGTCGCATTCTAATGAATCTTGTGAGGACTTGTCGATCCAATCTGGGTTCATTACAATCTGACGAATCATCAGCGGTCTTCTCAAGAAAAGCTTAAATGTCTTCATCGGTGAGATACTTGCCTGTAAATTCGTATAAAACACCTGAGTTCCCAAGTACACAATTGGGTATCCGGATCTGCAAACACACCTTGTATCAATGATTCTTGCACATCTCACACTAAACATTGTCGCAGAAATGGACTTTACTGTGTCACCTTTGTGATTACAGCTACCAAGTTTAAGAAAAACGCCGTTGGGCGAAGTAACAAAGCTGTAGTTACTGCACATTAGAAAGCGCGTGCGTGCGGACTCACGAAAGCCATCTTTGGCTGTAATGAAGCGAATGCGCAATACATACGGCGCCATCTCTTGCGGAGAGCAGAAAACGCGAAGTACCCAAACCGATTATGTGGGTCTAAAAGCGAGTATTTCATCTAAGAAATCGTTGTACAATTAAAAACAAAGGTACCTACCAGGGTACCCCTGGAATGAGAAGGACAGGTTTGTTTCTGTCTCGATTCTGAAATTGGTCGTCGTGGGCGTTTTACAAAACCCGAAAGCCAGGAAGCAAACATTTTAAAGGGTCACTGAAGAAGTTATTTGTAAGCAATTTGGGATTACTCACACAAATCTTAGCCTGGAGCCCCTATAGGCCAGCTTTCTACCACTCTCGGTGCGTTTACGCATTTTACTTGCTAGAAAAATATATTGGAAAGTGCTGTCCTCGTCTCTGCATCCTCTTTCCGATTTCCTATTGCGTTTCGTATGACGCGCACTCAAATGGGTTCTCTTGGCTGCGCTATTGCACACTTGCCGACCCTTCGACAGAGCCAGTAGGCTGGCCGCCGCTGGGTCGTTGCAATTCATTCGTACAGTACAAACTAAGCCACGACACGGTTTGTGCCTGCAGACTTTACCTATAGCTTGTTAGTTTGTAGGCTTTACCAACCATATTAGTCTATGCAGTTCAGGTAGCTCCACACAAGCACATGCGACGGTTGACTGACTAGTGCGATAGTGGGAAACCGAAGGCCAATTAATGACGGGTGGAGAGTCAGCGATCTACGAAAAGTACTAATGAATTAAAATCAACCAACCTTTTACAGAAAGCGTAAGACAATGGTGTGTGAAACACATTTTTCGCTTGATGAACTAGCACAGAGGTGAGCATCATGACCACACATTTGCGATCGATTTTCTGATAGGGAATGCAGTTGCCAGACGTGAGATATTTGTTGGAATCACGAGAGCGCTAACTGCAAGAGCATTATTCAATAAGTGGTAATTGAAGCTGCTGAAAATGCTGGAACTAAAAATGTCAACAGGCTATACTATATACACTCTATATTTCCTTCCGCGAATATGCTGTTTTATGAAACATAGACACGGGCCGAATACTTGAGCAGTGTGACGCGCAAGAACTGTAGCGTGACCATGCGGATATTGTACTACCTGCGCCGTTGCACAGATCAATGTAAAGCGCAGACACAGGCCAGGATGTGCTTAGCGTGTCAAAAGAATGGCAGTACCAGCCATTGCGGAAGGCATTCTTGAAAGTTCCCACTGTCGTGCTGGCTATAAAATTGGGCAAATATAGAAGGGCTTGAACATTACTTAGGGCATCTAGTGTTTCCCGTACCAAAACCGTAGTCACCGAACACTGTGGTTTTAGTGTGATGATGGGGTCTTTTTCTGGGACGTGCTTCACCACACATAAAATAAAGATTGCCCGATAGGTGTACACGGGATCAGATCCTCACCCATGCAATGTTATGGAAGTGTACCGTACGACTTGGTTATGATACTGGCCCCGCACGACGCTTGTAAGTCTGGTATGGCCATATTGATGCCAAATACTCTATGGAGTGTTTCCTAGCGAGGCTTTAGGGTCCTCACGCATGTTGTTGGCGGCTATGCGCACTGCAGAAAAGCCAACTTTCTATCATGATGATAATGAATGATCGCGGTTTTGAAAAAAGAAGAAGAAGAAACGCTTCCCGAGGCTGAAATCGATCCTGGGTCCCTCGCATTATGAAGCCGGCGTCTTGCGTTGCTTCATTTCGACATAGTCGAAGCGAACACGATTACCAGGCACCGATTCGTGCCGTATCCTCCTATATCGAAACATTACACCTGCGGAGGGCTGCACGAAGAAGTGCGGAGCGTGAACTCACACGGAAAAAAAAATTAGTATCGAAGACGACATTCAAAAGGTTAAATTAAGCTATTCGGCGTTACAGAAATAAACTCTGGCGAAATAAATGGGCGGCCTTTTTCTCAAAAATAGGTGTATTTACTCCATCGGCACGTATCTCGGGAGTGTTGAACTCCCTTCTTTGCAAAACCTGTCCTGTCAAGGCGTTTCTGGCATTGGCTTTGATCAAAGGCAAGAATTTGTCATCTCTACATGACGAGTTCGCTGACGTGTACGCATCTTCGACATCCCCATGCGTACCAGACGTGTTACTGCAATTACGTAGTAGTGCATGAATGCGTTGCGCTTATTTCTTGGTTTAAGGTATGGATACCCCACTCACGCTGAGGAGCTTCGAACAGTCCTCTCTAGCTCACGGAAACGGTGTGCATCTCGCCCTGGCGGCAATACGAACCAAATGCTGCTTAACTTGTTATTGGAGTCCCAGCATAGCCTCCTAAGTTTTTACCCATATTTGGACGACAGACGACGTCCCATCGGCGTGGAAGCTGGCCTCGGTGGTACCGGTTCCTAAACCTAACAATGATACAGCAGACCTCTCATCATACAGGTCGGTATCGCTGACTTCTTGTGTATCAAAATCCATGGACACCTACTCCGCTTTATTCGACCCTTCTGGACCGACTGCTTCATGCAGGTGCGGCTAGAGAATGTCTTTAGCTCTAAAAGAACTGTATTACGTCGCGTACCCTAGGGCAGTGTTCTGTTGCCCATACTCTTCAATGTAGCCATGGCTGCCCTGCCTTCTACGCTGAAGAGTAATCGGTCAAAAGCTTGTAGTTCAATATATGCGAATGACATCTACACCTGTCTCCCCGGATACCAGACAAAGCGATTTCGTGTAATAGCACAACATGCGTTTCGTCGGTTCAAGGGTATCTTTCAACATTAGGTCTCAAACTGTCCGCGGAGAAATCGTGGTTTGTTCAATTTCCTCCTGTGCGACACAGGTCTGCACGTCTAAAGAGAGAACTGAATGGCATATACATACGCCGAGCTACTCATGTACGATTTCTAGGAATCGCTCTCGACCGTAAGTTCCATTGGCGAAAGGCTTTAGACTGTATGGTTTAATCTATGGCGCCCAGGCCAATGCACTGCGGGGAATTGCCGGTGTGACGTAGGGAAATCACTCAGCCTCTATGACCAAGTTGCACGAAGCCTTGATCTTGAACTGCATTTTTTATCGATATTATATCGCGTAGAGAGACACAATACGAGCGGTTTGAATCATTACACAGGAAAGGGCTTAGGCTGTTTCTTGGGGTTCCTCAAGCAGCTGGAAACCACAAGATCCTCCATGAGGCGCAGTCAATACCTTTACGTCTTCAGGCGTCTCAGCGTTCGCTTATGGAAGTGTTGCGCCTGGGAGAAACAAGTGCCGGATTAGCAATACTTTAGCATCTACGATTAAGGGTAGAGTCTCGTGTCCATGCAACCATAAATATTTCTAGAGTTCTGGGTCGCAAATAGCCTGGGAAACGGGGTACGTTGGACCCGCCTTGGTCACGCGAGAGTGTGAACTGTGCATTGACCATTCCTCACTCATAGCGCTCGAAGCGTTCTATACCTATTGCTGAAGCACTATCTCCGGTGCTGGTCATTTGGAACGGGAGTGCGGGAACTCTCTGCTCATATACACTGATTGATCGGTTGACAGAAAACGTGTGGTGTGCGCGGCGGCTTTTTTCATACCCAGTTGTAATATTTCGTTCGCCGCCTTTGGTTCCATCTAGAGGGAGTGGATTTGTTCAACCCTGCAATCAATCAATGAATTTAGCCTTAACGACGGATACCTCTTAAATAATAAAGGATGTGGTTCAGTGCATTTCACTTGTCTCTGGCAACACTCCTAGTACAGCTACGTGAGTGAATTCTATTGACTTCGCATGAATAATAGTTGTGGGTGTCGTTTACAGCTTCTCTTTTCAACCACCTTCACCGGGTGGGTTAGCGGCAGTTTTTCATAAAATTTATCATACAATCTATCTTTAAAATAGCAGCTTCTCCTTTCCTCCTATATTTCACCTCGTTTGGATCACCTTTTTAAGTAGGTGTGCCATTTTGTCGAACGAACGACCCAGTGATTTCTTCATCCCAGAATAAGCAAAGGCTGGAATTGCCTTTCCACTGGCACCGCATCCCTCACCCACACTGCAAAGTTGAAACTCTCTTCGAACTCTGTTAACTTTCCAACATTTAGAGTGCTTCTTTCTCTAAACTCCCAGCTTAGACAGGCAAGTTTACCATTCCAAAATGTCACACAAGATTAGGCATGGTAACTTATGGAACAAGAATGCTTGTGCCAATATCTTGTTGTTAAAATGATTGTAAGTAAAAATTATCATTTTTCACGTAAAACAATGCGAATGAGTTTCAAAGTTTTGAAGAATTTGCCATTTAATTCACGCGAAATTACAAGACCAAACACAACGTTTAAGTTACTAAAATTATAATCACACCTTTCTGGTATTAAGAATTCGTTGTAAAGATATATATAAATATTTCAGGATAGAAATGAAAATATTGACACGGTAAAACATGGAAAAACAATCTCAGTGTTGCATCATGGCCCAACCCGCCAACCCGATTTCGCTAAGTGACTAGCCTAGTCACTGTGACAGTGACTCTGGCAAGGCAATGAGTGGAAGCGGTTTGGCAGTTTGGGTAAAAATTAAGATAGACTGCTCCCATCCAGTCGTGTAATACTCTCGGGGGCGTTCGCATCCGCAAGTGATTACTGTGTCTTGATTTTACAGAAATGGCCAAGCCGCTTCCATTCACAGACTAGCCAGAGGGACTACCAATAATTAACAGTCACTCTAGCTTATAAGTTTGCAATAGCGGGTGGCCGAGTTGGGTGAAATCAACTGCGACTGCTCCCAAGACGGATCTGGTGAAACAATATTGAGACTGTTGCCATAGAATATACATTAGCAACGGGAGACAAGCGGGTAACAACCCGGCGTTTAATTGATGTTTCGCCTTATAAAGTACTTGTACAGCTTGTGTTAATACGTTTGCCGAGTAGAGAGCTCCGCCTCCGTCATCGCACCAACTTGCTCTTTGCTTACTTGCTAGCTATCATCTTACACGAAGATTGGAATATGGAAATATGGATCGCAGAACACTAGAAACTCAGGCAGTTTCATTGGATAGGAATAGCTCATCGCGATGTACTAGCCGAATAACAAATATGAATAATTATAGTCGCGAATATTCTGAATATATTTAAACGCCACAGAAATTTTAGCACCCTCGTAAGCAACTCTCCCTGGAACACTAATTTTTCGCAGGAGTCTCGGCCTTTGGAGCTCTCCCTTGCATACGCCAGTACAGGCCTGCATGAGCATAAAATTGGCTCGCAGTGCCATTTTATACTAATGCTTTCTAGCGGAAGTACCACAGCGGCAAAGGCTGTGATCACACCACATGTCCGCCGGTACTCTGTCCTGCACACCGGGCGGCGCAAGTATGAACACTTCACTGTACACAACAAGCCTCCAACGTACCGCTCAGTCTCAGTTTTCCTGGCCATGCAGAGGTACAGACATAACGTCCCGTCAGTAACCGTCTCGGATTGAAGGGGTGAACGGGGTAATGAGAGCGTGGCGAAGAAAGGCAGTGCCCTGTTACATTGGCGAAGGCATCCAAGAGCCGGCATTCATCAAGTCGTGGTAGCATGGTGAAGGAGCGGCCTGCAGAGCAGTTCCTCCATTGGTAATGACGAAGGGGTTAGAGTGCGACCTAATTTGTTTAAGGGCGAGTAGAGAACACCGACTGTAGAGGCAGCAGCACACGGCCTTGCTTAACACAGGAAAACCCGAACGGGCCGTGTGACGCTCTGCAACTGAGCCCGGAACGCTCGGCCCAACGATAGAAAAAACCGTATCTTTATAACCAAAACTCCCAGTGGTGAAGCGCTCCGCATGTTGCTCATGGCCCCAAACATTCAAACACTCAAACCAAAAAACCCTCTCCGAGCCGGAGATGCCAAGTAAGACTCCGCAGCCGTGAACGGGCGTGACATGGTTCTAATCGCAGCATCTTCTCGAAGCTACATGAGCGGAGCAAGTAGTTGTACTCTTCCGTCACCATGGCTAGGCAAGAAGACACACGCGCACACGCGCACCACGCGCCCGCACACGCAAGCACGCACGCACCGCACGCACGCACGCACGCACGCACGCACGCACACACACACAAGTGTTTGCGGAGTTACCACTCCATAATTTGAATGACTCAGGAATCATTCCACCTTTCGAGATGCCGGAATGAAATGGGAATGGAATTAGGACAATGCTTGGAGGAATGGAATGGGAATGGAACTATTAAGCGCTGTTTGCCCGGAATGGAATGGGAATGGAATTGTGATTTTCAGACGACGGCGCGTCACACCAGTGCTGGTGCCTTCCGGCTACTTAGTTAGTCTGTGGCGCTGACTGCTTTAGTATACCTCAAAGGGAGCACCGGCGAAGAAAACGAGAACACATACTCTGCATCTCGAGTAACTGAATCAAGGCAGCCTGTGGCAGTGTGTGTGAAAGTGAACTTCCCGCACCGCAAGCGCATCTGGCAGGTGGCGTCGCTGTGGCGTCGTTAGGTGGGCTCTTCTTCCTTCTGCAGTCTTTTTGAGGCATAGATTTCTCTGCACAACTGCCCGTGGCGCTGATGGCAGACTGGCTTCTCAGCGGCAGGGGCGTGGTGCGGCCAGGCGTGAATATATACATCGAGAAGCAGGAAGGGGCGGGGGATAAGAACGCCGCGCATCCGAGGCCGCGGTGTTTCTCACCGCAAGCTGATGCTGCGAAGTTTTGCAGCTAACAATACATGGCGTTCACGCATGAAACTTAAAACAATGACTCTGCTCGGCATTCTCCTCCCACACGCCGTGCCCGTCGCGCAATGAATAGCATTGTAGCTTGTAAGCCAATACGGCGCCAACCTGTCGACTGCCTGATCGTTTGTTGCAGCGGGACCCCGAGGCTCCAGAAAAATCAGAACTAAAGTCAGCAAAAAGAAAGTTGGGGTGAGGAATTTGTGGGCCCGGCACCCATCATAAGCGTACGAAGCGAGCTTCCGATATGTTACTGAGCTTTCTACCTCCACACACTGCTATGGCGGCTACCCTAGTGGGCAGCTAAGATATACGATTACACCAGATATTATATAAGAAAATGTAGAAAACAGCTGCCGACAGGCGTTTCTAACAGTCCCGGCTCCAATATCGCCCTTTTCTGAGAGTGCTTTAACAGACCTTTCTTGCTTCGATCCGAATGTGTGGCCCTCATCCTCCAGTTGTGGCCAAATTTCGTGGTTTTGGTCGCTGTGCTTCGGCGCACGTGGCCTCTGCGCACGTAGCCTCTGCGCCTGTGGTACAGACGTACCTGAGTACTGAAGCCTTAGTCGTCGGATCGAAAGTTGGAGCATCGCAACTATTCAAGTAGGGAGGTCTTATCCAAAATTTTGATCGGGTCCTCATGCGTATTGGTTGCACGTTCATGGAAACTAACTCTCTGACCATACTTCTTTATTTTGGCAGGGCTCCTGCCACGATATCGTTTTGTCACTTTAAATGAGCGGGTCATAAATACTGTCCTGTATTGAACGGGCTGACGTAGGGCCAGGGAAATGAACAAGCGCAATGGAGGTCAACGTGGAAGCGGTGGAAACTTTCCTACGCTGAAGGAAAAAAACTGTTAATGGTGTTCCGTGCCGCCGCCCTCCCGTCTCACGCGTTGGTACAGTAGCATTAGTGCTCAGTGCTGTAAAAATTCACTTGAAATCCTTCAAGTAAGCATTTCGAATGCGTGTACATGTGAGCAAGCTCCGCGCGACATGCCTGTGAGTTATCCACAGCATACTAATTACGCTGGTAGGACGGTACACCGAGCCGATGGCAAGATAGCACGCCACAGACTGTGCAACAAAACGGAAGAAGCAGACATCAACATAATAGTTACTTCATCTCGCCTCGCGGAGGAACAAACCGTTAAAATTATGCTAACATGCAAATACTATAATAAT
The DNA here is from genome assembly GCA_013339765.2 of Haemaphysalis longicornis. Classification (NCBI taxonomy): domain Eukaryota; kingdom Metazoa; phylum Arthropoda; class Arachnida; order Ixodida; family Ixodidae; genus Haemaphysalis; species Haemaphysalis longicornis. Next base: position 3,484 of record JABSTR010000839.1, on the reverse strand, counting down.
TCCTATAATGCGAAAAGAAGCACTGTCACAGTGTCCATTTTTAAATCGAAAGCTTTTTTTAGCGGCACTGATCGCATTCTGTCGAAAAACTAATACTTTCTCCCTTAGACCGGTTGCTCGACCGAAAAGCTCTGATAAGTCTCTGCACACAATGCGTTGAAACGTGAATGTGAAAACCGGGGACCACAAATTCAGTCGCGCTCTCTTTCTCTCTCCTGGAAACGGGGCCTCGATTGTGTCAAATTCGCTTACTTGAAACTTCGCACATAAAAAAAAAAAAAAAAATAACTGTTCCCCCGGTGGCTCAGTGGCTAAGGCGTTGTACTATAAGCGCGAGGAATGCGGGTTCAATTAACGGCGCGGGCGGGCTGCTCTTTTCATGATGAAGGGAGGCAAAAGGTGAAAACGCCCGTATGTCTCAAGATTTTGGCGCACGTTAGAGATACCCAGGTGTTTTAGAGATCTCCGCGGGAATGTAATCACGACTGTAATAGAGAGTTATAGCAGATCGGAAAACAGTTCCGGATGGTAACGTCTACCGTCTGGACACTACCGCGCAGGCGCAGAACCCTACCTAAACCGGAGCGACTTGGCGGGACGGTACCGAGACGTAAAATGTTCCGTCATTCCAAAGTGCGCGGCTCCGCTTGGAAATGGCTCACGCCTAGTGAACGGATTGTAAATGTGAGATGGTTTCAGAAAATGAGGTTGCCGCAAGTGAAATCCGCGTCGCGGATTTTTGACAGCGCAAGCAGCAAGCGAAACACGGTCCGAACACCCAACAACTGCCGTGACTTGTGTCGTCGAACGACGCATGTAGGATAGCTTCTTTTAGGTTAAATAAAGGCATTCCGTCTGCATAGCTAATATTAACAGCAACATGGGGCCCGTCTACAAATCGGTGAGTGAGGAACAGGTGGTATCAGTGCGAGGTACTCTCAAACACAACTAAAAACTAGAAGCAGCAAGCCGTATGTTCTGAGCGCCCAGCTTGACCTGCTGGCGCCATCTGTTGAGATGCAGTATGGGTAAAATGCCCGCTTCATGTTCACGCAGTCGCTTGTTCGAATCTCTGTAGGGGCGTTGGATATTTTTTTATCAGAGCCTTGAGCGCTTTTGAGAAATGAAAACTAATATTTCAGCACAGGAAACTCCACAGGCTCACGAAGAATCGCCAAACGACGTACAATCCAAGTCGCTGCCAGTCATGGTAGCATGTCCGGTAGTTACGGTCTGCTAGAACTCTTAACACGAGCCTCCCGGGTATGGTCCGGTAACGGGTACCGTACCGTACCGTAACCGTTTTTCCGATCTGCTATAACTATCTAATGACGGGAACACGCGACCCTTACAATGATGTCAACAAGAAACATGCTGTGAAGCTCCCTAAGAGGTTTAATCGCAGTTTCGCGCAACCTGGCAAATGCAGCATAACGATAATAATGGCGAAAATACGTGGCACTCACGCGAACAGCTGCGCACTCCCGCCTCCCCCCTTCAAAAACAAGCGCTGCATTTCAGAGCTATCGGCAAGAAAGACATTATATGCATCCAAAAAGGACACGCCTGAACTCCGCTCTTTCGCTTACGAAGCCACGATGCCACCACTAAAGCCATAATGTAATGCCCCAACAATTTTTTAGAAAAGCCCTTTATCAGTCCCTTTCAAAATAATTCCAAATACAGAAGTCGCCGTTCCTCATGGGTTTATGAAATTTAAATTGGAGACTTTTCAGCCAAGATACTGCGGAATTACCCTGCAGCGGCTCTCGGTATTTAATGGCCGAAACGAGCGTGTCGACCTCACAGCAGCAGTATTCAAATGATCCAAATTCCTCCGTGTTCGTAAAAACCCTGAATTCAAGTTTAGCTTGCAGTGCCTTCTTAAAACGTGATGGTGTGCTTGAACACGCGTTCTCTAGGGGTATTTACCTGTAGCTGAACGTGTCTAAATACGTCTCTTATTGGTAGGCGCACTCGCAAATGCTTCGCTTTTCATCGCCTCCGATTGCCCAGTTTAATATTTGGACCAATTTCTGTGCCCGGTGATGATGAGTAGCAGCAATAATATTCCGTCGAGAAAATTGGCAATGATGTGCATGCAAAGTTCGGTTGAAAGCAAATATATAGAAGCCCACACAACCAAGCCTTAAAGTATGTGTTCCTAAGAAAACTACTGAGGTCACTGCTTGAAACTGCACTGGTGATGTCCCCAAATCGCCTTGCCGACCAGCTATCCTGTTAAGTGAAGTCATTCCTCCCCCCCCATCTCATGCGCGCTAATCAACAATGTTCACTGCTTGTAAGATCAACTGATGCACCCTCTGGCGAAGAGCTTTGTAACTGTGCTACACGCTATTTTTTGATTACCACTTACCCGTGCCAAACCTTAGTATTCACAGGAGCGATGGCACACAACCGCTTAACGAATTAGCAATGAAACCAGATTTAAACCAATTAGACCAATAAACCTTACAAACAGAGGCTAGAAAATTTTCATGAATGCATTGGCCGAAAAACAACAAGGTGTCTTAAAACATTGGTATGCGCACATAAAGTTGTGGCTTTAAAGGAGCATGAAGACAAAATACAAGTTGGTTTGTTGGAAAGACTGCTTAGTCCCGATAACAATGACACCAATATCATCGCATCTTCGAACAAATAACGGAATATTAAAGAAAACGTCGTGTAAAGCATTTCGCCACCCCCTAGCCAATTTCCCCAACGTTCTATGACGTCAAGGAACTTGTTTGTGCGATTGGCGGCCCCCCACCTCTGACTTAGCTGTCGCGACGACACATGACTGGACGTCTGTAACGGGGCCTCTAGTTCCATTTGGCCGCATCACTTGAATGCTAGCGTGCAGTTAATGCCAAGGAAAAATTATGTTTTATTTTGGCCCGTATGACGTCATCTTTGCTCATTACACGTCACTGTGGCGCAAATTGAAAGTTTTTAAAATACTTTTGTTTTTTTTTCGTTAAAAAAACATCTTTTTTGGCTATAATGGAGCTGAGTGAGATAATGAATCCTAGTTCTTTCAAATTAAACGACAATGTTATTTTCTCTTCAGACTCCTTTAAGAAAGGGAGCTTTCGCAAAAGCCTTTCTGTTATACTTGGTACACTGGAGTGCTTGCTACGCGGACCTCAGGCGCGTAGCAATGCTACAGATAGTCTTCGCAACAGCTATTGACAGAACCTGTCATGACACCCTTCTTCAAGTGTTATGGCTTGTATGCGTAGGAAAGGCTACATTTGAAGGTGTTAGAACACCATACTTTAAGAAGGGCGGAAAATAATACTCCTAAGGAAATAAGATAAAGCGTATACTAGCCTGTTCGTTAGTACGCCAAAAGTGCACGCGGTCGTCCCTGCTTTTTCGTGTGTACCTCGAACCTCATTGCGGGAAAATTAACCAAAGTTATGTAATCAGGGGGTACGACTTACAACCCAGTAATGTAGAAGTGCCAGTGTATGTGGTT
>JABSTR010000838.1:25000-30762 GCA_013339765.2 Haemaphysalis longicornis | reverse complement strand
AAAGGGTGCCACCTTGTCGCCAACTTGATTTTTTGTATCTTCGACAATGTTCTCGATCCCATTTCCATGGATCTGAAATTAATAACGTTCCGAGAGTAATGCATGCATAGCAAACGCCGCGCAACTCACTTTATTGACGTTCATCTGTGCACGTCACACTGCGGACTGCTTCTTCGACGTTTTTGTTTCATTTAGTCTTCTGTAGAACAGGAGCTCGCTAGCTCGCTCGTTCGGGAAAGCTTTGCGTCGTTCTTGGCTACGTGGCAATATTCTGTTTCCTCCGTGTGCTCCCCATCGCAGCGCGAAAAAATAAATTTTTGTACGCTGGACCACACTCTTTTGTCTCCCTTCGTAACATTGTATTTTTTAATCGACCAGATTTAGGAGAAATCCCAAGGTGGAGTAAGTTTCTGTGAAGGAAGTTTTACATCCACCTAAATGCAGCCATACGGCTACAAAGAAAGCTATACAGCTTTCTCGGAAACTTCGCAGCTGAAGAAAAATTCGTCCTGGACTTCGTCCTGGTCCAGGATCCAGGACCAGGACGAATTTTTCATCCTGGACCAGGACGAATTTTTCTTCAACTGCGAAGTTTCCGAGAAAGCTGTATAGCTTTCCTTTGTAGCCGTATGGCTGCATTTAGGTGGATGTCAAACTTTCCTTCACATTGTATTTTTTTGCGTGTGATAAAATCAGTTTTATTGTTCTTTTTTCGCTTCCTATTTTTGCAAGGATTGCAACGCGTGCGTGGAAGCGGAAAGACACATGGTGCAACATATATCTCTTCGTGTTTTGATCCTTCGCGTTTCTGCAGCGTTTTTAGATGTTCTCAAGTATGTACCCACTCATTGAAACGACAATACTATTGGGCTATCTCTTTTAGTGTTCTGTGCATTCCAGAGCAATCAACGGATGCATTAAGCGTAGTCTGAATGACGCGTACTTGGTTTCTTTCAGTTTTTTTTATCGTATTATCGATAGGCCCGCAGCAGTCCATGACTACGCAGCTACCGTATGTGCGGTATTTACAACTTTTGCTTTAAGAAAAGAAGAAATAGAGATTTAAAAATCAGAAAACACGACGGCGCAGCGCTTGTGCCAGAGCACGCAGAAGCCGTTGCCGTTCGCGGCCGAAGTCTACGGTAATTTACTGCGAAAAATAAAGCCACATTGAAGGCAGGTGATGACTGGACTATTCATCGCTAACTCCTACGAAAAAAACACACTTAATCAGCGCGCAGACACCAAAAGCAGCGAGCGTTTGCACGCCAAGACCAGGCCAATACGCAGCGAAAGCGGCGGCTGGATGACCTTCGCGCGGCGGTGGCGCCTGTAGTGGCGCGCGCGGTCCCTATATGAAACTAGCGCCGAAGTTTCGTGACCAGTAAAGCATTGAAGGACTCTGGTTATACCAAAGCGCAGAAACTGCCATGTGACAGTGTTCAGTGATCAATAGTGTTCAGTGATGTTCAGTGACAGTGTTCAGTGGTAACATCAAGGTTCAGTGATCAATAAGGTATACCATCATGAAGATAAAATTAACAAGTTTATTTACTTGTTTCATGAGATACGATTGCGACGTCACAGGAATTACACTGCATCATGGATTACACGACCCAAGTGTGAAAGTAATTCATCGTTCGTTGGTATCCGTGAACGAGCTTTTTTAAATGTTCTACAGTTCCTGACAGCTTCATTTATAAATGCACGCGAAAATAGAAATATGATATCTCCCATGATCTTAACCTCAAAATTCAAAGCTGTCTCATTAAAAATATGAAAACAAATTAGCATATGTCGGTAAAAAGTACGCATTGGTATAATTACGGCATGGATAGTAACGGCGAAAATTTATTAAATAGTTCTTGATATCATCAACGACGTTTGAAGCGTTGCCAGGGTCGCGACAATTTCTAATGTACCTCAAAGCGAAAATGACCGCAACACATTTAACTGTATTCATTCGCGGTTCCTCAGTTATGGAGTCATCATCATCACCATCAACGGCCTACTTCAGAAAGCTTGACTAAAACCTCGATTGAGAAGGATTAACTGGGAAAATACAGGATTACGGATAAACGGGGAATACGTGAGTCATTTGACGTTTGTTGAAGACATAGTCTTGCTGAGTGACTCTAAAACCCCTGCAAATAATGATTAAGGAACTATAATAAAATAGCACGGCCGCGTAGCTGAAGAACTCAGCAGTAATGAGGAGTATGCATGCCGAAAGCGGCCTCTACAACTTTGAAAACGAAACGCTAGAGGAAGTAAAAAAATAAAAACTCCCACCTCCCCTCGCGGGAATCCTGTGTAGAAGCGACGCAAAGGCGGTGCGACGAAGGGACCGCGTTTTATAGCGCGCATAACGCTGAGGGGACTGCGTAAGCCGGTCCCAGCCGATGACGACGTTGGCGTACTTGTAAAGCGGCGTGGACTCTAGGTGTTTGAGCCAAGCGTGGATGTTGCTTCGCCGGAGAACGGCACACCAGTTATATGCGCAGCGCGCCCGAAGGAGAGGAAACAGCGGAAGAGAGAGTACTGCACATGCGCCGCCCCCAGCGCGTCTGCCGCGGCTGTGACGCAACGTGCCGCGGCTATGACGCAACACAATCCAACACAATCCACTTTAATCCAATCCAATCCAAATCCAATCAAATCCAATTCAATCAAATCCAAGCCAAGCCAAGCCAATCCAATCCAATCCAATCGAATCCACTCCAATGCCCCTCGCGAGAGAGTGTTCACTATCGGAGAGGAGAGGGGGTGAGCGGCGGAGAGCGCATCTGGCGCGGCGAGGAGAATGGGGGAGGGGTGGACAACGCCGATGACGACGACGTCGTGGCCGGAGGGACAAGGCGAGTGAATCAGACTCGTCTCTCGCCTGGCGAAGACGAACGGTGCGGTGCGTTCGCAATGAATGAACGCTGCGTTCGCCCTGGCGAACGCCGCGTTTGCCGGGCCTCCTCCTTCGAGCGTTGCGGACCGACAAACGGCTTTGAGACGCGGTCGGCAATGCATCTAAATAAAAGGTTTAAAGAAGCGAAACCAAGACTCAACCAGACTAAGCCAAGCTTTTGGTTTGCATATCTCAGAGTCGCTGACCTAAGCCGCTGTACTTTTCTTTAGATTACACGAAAACAATTCGAACAAAAGAAAAATACCCTGTCAGTGGAAGCATGCTAATATAGCCACTAAAATAACATAGGAAACCATCAACGTGACCGAATCTGAAAACCTTTTCACTAAAATCGTGTGTAGCTCCAAAAAGTACTTGAACATGAGGTTCAAAGTCAGTTGCCACCATACGTTGAAGGTGATAAATATTTTCCATATATCTTGTGTAATGCTTTCGCCCACAGATATCTGCTCAGAAAATCTTGATTAAAATTAAAGCTAAAATTTTTGATTCGCCTCCCAAGACATATAGGGGCATCAGTTGCTCTGCGTATAAAAATTTCTTTTGACAATTACAGACAAGACGTTACGCCATTCTTCAGAGCCTCGTATTATCGGCCCTCCCAATATAATTAGATTTGGTCATTAGCGAGCTGCCCCACTCAACACGACCTCCCGTCACGGCCTCCAGGGCTCACTGATCTCGCCCCGTTTCGCTAACTCTTGCCTTAAAGGATCTACTTCCTTCACTGCAAAAATTATCCCAACAATCAGCGCGGATGATTTGAACATACGGACACGTAAAGGACACACGGCGGAACTAGAACATTGACTTAAAAAACAACTATAAACAAATAAAATAGCTGCCTTCAAAAACGAGGCCATGAATTCGCACCGGAAACTTAGAACTGGTACGGCTAAAAAGAGGAATACCACTATACCAGACCCGTAACTGCTCATAAAAGCACACACCTTAACAAATCTACACCATTTCCGAATTTTGGGGCTTCCTGAAAAAATGGTCCCGGAATCTGCCCAATGCGCCCCCGACCCCTCGTCCAGAAGATTATGAACGAGGTAATGCACATTATTCAGCCTGTCACGCACCCTCTCGCAATGGCCTCACAACTGGAGACCTCAACAGGCCATACTGATGAACTGATGAATAGAAGGACACACAAAACGCCCTACCTGGCACGTAAAACGACTGAAAAAAGCCAGATTGAAGATCATTTTCAGCCAGATATAAAAAAACCACCAATCGATTGGCCTCGAAAACGTCTATATAACATTTACAGCAATAATTGGTGCATAAAAGTAGGGAGGAATTACAGGAAGCTCACCGCATCTCCAGAATAGAGCGCATAAAAGTAGGACCTACGGAGTGGGTGCCCCTTCCCCGATTGTGTTATAATATAGCACCAGTTAAGGACGAGCGTGGAACTTTTCCTTTGAGCATTGGCAAGTGCATACGTGTGGCCCAGTACTAGAAGAATTCCCGGAGCACAAAGCCCGCAGAAATCCCGGATCACAAGCCATGCCCACAAAATACAAAACCAACCGAATGAGAAATTGGCAGCGTATCTGCTCCTTTCGTTGCAAATGTCGACAAAACACGTTAGTCTTTGTCGACATTTGCCATGTAAATGCTTCCCTTCGTTTTCCCGCTCACCTCTCATCTTCTTCCTCTTGACTCGCGCCCATCCCAAAGTAAAAACGGTGAAGATTTGCTCAAATCAGTTTAAATTTACCGCGTTCCACTGCTCCAGGCCGGGTGCCTCGATGCCATCTCTACCAGACGTCGGAGACACGCGTAATCGAGGCGCCCTACTTCAACGCTTATAGAACCTCGTTGGCCTAGTCCACGTGTGTTCCAAGCAGAACGTGGAGCCTATTTAGTAGAACCTTTCGTAACCGTTGCCGCTTCATTTCTTCAAATGCCACCGGAAGCAATAGTGGCGTGGGTGACAGTAGGCAAGAGTGTTTATTTTTTTCTGCACTGAATGTAGTATTTTATTTTGCAAAATCCAAGCATCCATGAATGGTTTTATAAAAAAACACTGTAAATACCTCTTGTGTATTAATTTCCTATTGGACATTTGCGTAATAACTTGTTCTTCTTCGACAATGTTAACAAGTATGAACATACAAAATCGGACTTGGAGGTTTACATTTGGCTGTGAGTATATAAGACTATTGAACAGGCATTGTTTAACTTTTGCCGAGTGGCTGAATCGCGTCGCGGACAGACAGTCAGACGGACAGACATAGCGACCGGCCAAATTTCTGGGTTTAAGTAGCACAGGAAAGACAACCGTCTTTAAAACCTTCTAAATGGGCACATGTGTCTATCCGCACCATCCTGGCCATATAGCATGTAGCCGCACCGAGTGTCGCACAACGTTATGTAGGTCGCTTCCAGGTACAACGTACCGGTTGTTTTCAGCGCCCTTAAAACTTGCTACGCTGTGCTGAAGCATAACGCTACAAATAAAGCGCCCCAAATGCGAAAACAAGCATGTGAAGCCTCTCATAAGGTGTGTGATGGGTGTTGTGTATGGTATGAGAGTCTTTTGATGTACGGAAGGTGTATATTGGGCAATCCGGCCGATTGATCAAAGACCGCCGAAGAAACGATGTCCTATTGATAACGAATGGAACGGGTTCCCACTTGCCTCCACATTTTAAGGATTGCGATTGTGATTGTAACCCCGACCAGGATAAAACAAAAAAAGTCGAATGAAGGAGAGATATGACTGCATCTGTGGTTGCCTAGGAGTTTTTTATAGGAAGAAAGGGGGCCCATGTGCTTACGTGTGCCGTCGCTTTGTATCCGTGATAAAAAGGTTGAATTTTTAATGAAT
>JABSTR010000838.1:17500-20000 GCA_013339765.2 Haemaphysalis longicornis | reverse complement strand
ACCAACCTCACGTTGCAGATTCGCGGGTTAGGTATCGCATTGAAGCGCACACGCACAGTTCTTTTTTGAAAGCGCATTTTCATTAACAGCAAAATCCTATCCCGGAAGAAAGAAAACGGGTCCCATTTTGGGCAAAAGTTGCGCCAATTACCGATGCAGTTGTACGAAGCTACTTGTGGCCGCTAATTTGGCCTAGTGGCTAAAGCCAGCCGAGCTGAAGGGTGAATGCAGTAAATTTGCGCTGAAGGATAAGGCATGTCACAATCAAAACAGACTCTTGCGTAAAGCGTCTTGTTAAGCCGCTCGTTCAGTCCTCGAGTACAATGCAAGCAAACCAGGGCAGGGTCTAGACGCACTTCATAAAAATGCTCCTCACCCATGGGAGTGCTAGATGCAGAGCATAAAAAACGCAAACACACTCACCTTCTTCCTCCAGATCGCACACGCATGAGTTGTTCTTCAGACACGTAGACGCGACAATACGCTGTCCTCGGAAATCTTTATCACATGATGCCGAGCACTTAGAGGCCGTACATGCTGCAGAAGTTGACAAGAGGAGAAAAAAACACGTTGCCCCGGCGTGTCTCAACGACCAGGAGCCAAATTATTCATTCCTAGTGATGAACGGGGAGAAACTTTTTAATAAATTAAAGAGGTTTTAGTTTTAATTGGCGTAGAATTCGCCATCAGTTGAGAGCTGACAAATCAGAGCTGAAAAGTTCTGCAGGAATCGCAGCCGAGGCAGTAGCCTAATGTGGAGGGAGGAGAGCAAAAATTTTAAGGCACGAAATAAAATGCGGAAATTATTGCCTGTTTCTTGATCCAAGCACTATATATATATATATATTATATATATATATATATATATATATATATATATATATATATATAAAAACAAGGGTTGGCGGTCAAGAAAACCTCGAAAAGCAAAGGGGAGGTTCTCGTGGGTCATAGAAACAGATGAAGAGTTTTTTGAGTCAGAAAGAAAGTGGTGAAAAAGTTCCATATATATATATATATATTTATACACACACGTATATATATTATATATATATATATATATATATATATATATATATATATAATATATATATATATATATTATATATATATAAGAAAATGTCGAACAAAGTAGTGACGAAGATTTTTCTCAAGGTTTTAACAAGAGTCCTACCAAAGTCAGGGCAAAATATTGTCACGCGACATGGCGCATAATGCCCCATTGCCTTATGGCCACCATCCTCGACGAGGTGACGACGACGACGACGAAGGCGTGGCTGGTGTGTCACCTGTGTGCGCTCTGTCATCGCCGCTTGTAAATAATACGAAAAGATTGTTTACCTTCCTCATCTACCACGGTTTGCCTCATGTCTGTCCTGCTGCCGCGCAACAATATATCTACTGTCACAGGACATAGGGGCAGTACGCTACAGCGCCCTCACACAAGACGAGAGGCCACGACGAGGAAGAAAATGCTGGTGGACCCTGCGCTGGTTGGCTGATCGCCGCCATGTAAATACTGTAAATAGTTCACCATCTTCATGGGTCGCGTCTCATCTGCTCTGCCGGCACGTTACTTTTGGAGGAGAGGGCGGGACACATCCACGTCCTGCCCCAGCTTCGCACTTAATCGGCATCGGCGGAATCGTCGAGGGCTACAAGCATAGAAATATCATGGCTATAGAAGTATCATCGAGATTTCGTAGAAGTTTATTGGTTATGCTTTCCGGGCCGGGTGCTGTGTTGGTGCGGATCTCGAGGAGCTTCGCGCGTACCTCAGCTTGTGTGACTTCTCCATCTAAATCAGTGTGTGGGGGTCCAGAGTAGTTGGGCGTGATAAAAGTGGGGCCCTGTGCAATGTACGTAGCTTGGAGATAATCTAAGAGTTGGGTGCTGTTGCCGGGAAATTTGTGGACAAGCTGAGTGAATTGTGATTGGGTTTCGGTTCGGGAGGAGCTAGGGTCCACTACGTGTCGGAGAAGGTGCCAGGTGCGACGCATACCCAGATTTTCGCGCATCTGGTCACAGAGTTGAGCCCACTGGAGTCGGGCGAGTTCAAGGGCGTAGACCTCAATAGTTTTTTGTATTTCCGCTAATCTGGCGCGGAGTCGGCGGCGGTGTTTACCATCTCTCCACCTTCGTTCAATACTTCTATAAGCTTACCATAAATGGTGAAGGTGAGTGTCAACAACGTCTCTTGGAATTTCAGGTTCTAGGGGTTTGTCTTGAGATCGCTTAGCTGTTAGTCCGGTGATCCAAGTGGTCAGAGAGCAGGCGTCGATGCTTGTGGGTGGTGGGATCTGCTGACCTCCTGTGCGGAACTGGTGCCAGTTGGTAAGATACTGCTCACGCGGTTTCCATGCAAGCGAGTGGATGGGTTGGAGGTCCAATGCAATGATAAAGTGATCGCTGCCGAGCGAATGCGGTGTGCTGTGCCAGAGTAAGCAATCCATTTTGCGGGAGAGAAAGAGAGATAAGGCATGGTATCGCGTTGCACACT
>JABSTR010000838.1:0-15000 GCA_013339765.2 Haemaphysalis longicornis | reverse complement strand
AACCTCTCGTGCTATTTCGATAATCTCATTTGCGACATTCCGCCCAGCTTTCCCTCCTTCATTAAGGATACCAATGACTTTCTCTCAGACATCCCAAAAATTGAAATTTGGATAACTGCCTCCTAGTCATCCTCGATGTTGCATGGCTGTGTACTAACATCCCCTATGAAGATGACATCACCGCTGTATCGCTTGCTTATGAGCAGTCATCGTGCGACAAACCTATCGATTCTATTACTCACAAACCTTCCTTAGGCTTATTCTTGAACTTGACGATTTTGAGTTTTACAGAGTTCATTACTTGCAAGCCAGCGGTACGTAAATGGGAACTTGAATCGGAACCAACTACGCTAATATCTCTATGGCTCACCTGGAATCAAACTTTCTTGGCACTCAAAACTTAAAGCCACTGTACTACAAAAGGTATATTTACGACATATTCATGATCTGTCAGCACAGTGACACGGAGCTCCACACCTTCATTTATGCCTTACACCTAGCCCATCGTACTACTTCGCTTGCTCATTCCTATTCGGAACGCAGTGTAAACGTTCTGGACGTCACCGTTACTACTTCCCAAATTCGACTTCAAACTAAACTGTATCGAAAACCGACAGACTTGCGGCAGTATTTGCACTTCCAAAGTAGCCATGTCAGACACTGTAAGACAGCAATACCATACAGCCAAGCCCACAATTTTAGGAGAATATTCATGAACCAAGCCGACTTTGACTCAAACTGTCGAGAACTCAAACTGACTCAAACTGTCAAGACTGCCATCCTGAATAAGAAATACCCGGAACACGTTATCGACGACGCTATTTTGCGAGCCAACCAAATAAACCGTAACGAACCCACGACCTCCGATCCGAACCTACGACCTCCAGAATACCGGTCTGCTGCGGATCGTGGGTTCGGATCGTGGGTTCGGATCCCACCCGTTGGGCATTTTTTCAGCACTTTCTTTTCGACTCAAAAAATTCTTCATCTCTTTCTATGACCCACCACAACCTCCCCTTTGCTTTCCGAGGTTTTCTTGACTGGCAAACCTTAGTTTCTGTCTTATTTTTCACGGAGCCCCTCATTTCCCATTTTCTGATTCGCTACATGCCTAGCGAGGGCCTCTGTTCTGGCAGTCTTGGTGCCAAAGGGAGCTTAAGAGGGTTCAACGCTGGTCGACCACTCCCGACATGTCGTAGACACTCGAGTCACGGCACGGGGGTTAAAAAGAAGGTCCCCTTCACCCCGAGTAGTCCCGAGTGGCGCTGGCTACCACCCCCAAGTTCAGGAAACAAAAATACCTAATATACATACCCGAGAAAGTGCTGGGGAAACAGCCCCGCCGGTAGCGTAGTGGTTATCGCACCAGACCGGTATTCTGGAGGTCGTGGGTTCGGATCCCACCGGCGGGCATTTTTTCAGCACTTCTTTTTCGACTAAAAAAATTCATCTCTTTCTATGACCCACCACAACCTCCCCTTCGCTTTCCGAGGTTTTCTTGACTGCCAAACTTTAGTTTCTGTCTTATATATATATATACATATATATATATATATATATATATATATATATATATATATATATATATGTATATATATAATATATATCGAAAGGCGTGGGTTCGGTCCCCACTCTGGGGGCGTGTTTTTCTTTCTTTGTCACGTAATAATAAAACAATAATGTAACGTCATTAACGGTTAAAAAATAATCTAACCATTCCCCTATGCCTTCTTTGGCGTTGTAGACTGCCGGCAAGACTTTTTTTCTTCAGACTACGGAATACGATGGTTTCAGGGTTATATATATACAGAAAATGTAGCAAAGAAAGGTAGAGTTCATATAATCCGATCATAATTGGGGCGCCGCGAAAAAATGAGAAAAGTGAAAGAGGAGAAAATAAGGATAACAAGAAATCACAGTCACGCGGAATGAAGATGATAAAAAAGAACCATAAAAGAAAAAAAAACAGAACGAAAAACCAGAACAAAAACAGAACGAATTTTTTTAAGGAGGGTACACCCCGCGGCAACACGGGTGAGAGAGGGGTCAAAACAAGATATGCACATGCACGCATTTGACATTGGCGAAAAATCCCAGTCACGCGGATTCAACATGAGCAAACAAGAATTGAAAAAAAAGAAACAGAACGAAAAAGAAAAAAAAATTTAATAAGGTAATTACCCTTTTCCCCTTTTCCAAGAGGAACAAAGAAGAGGGGTGGAAACAATAGACGGCCTTGCACGCATTTGGCATGGGCATAAAAAAATAACAAAGAAATCACAGTCACACGGTACGAACATGAGAAAAAAATACGAAGAAAAAGAAATTAACAAGGTAATTGGTATTTTCAGTGTCCTGTGGAAACTGCGGCAAGCGAGGGGTCCAAAGAAGATATGCCCATGCACGCAAAAGGCGTACATCTGGCCATACACATCCGTTCTAAGAATCAGTTAGGTGATTGAAACATAGCACTATTTTTGGCTTCTGTTGGTTGAAGGAAAGGGATGCCAGTCAGACAGGCAGTTTAGACAGGAAATGAGTGCACATTCATGTACAAAGATCAGAAAAAGGCAGGAAAGAAAGAAAGAAAAAAAAGACAGGGTAAACAAGTCACAAAAAGAAAGATAACAAAAGGCAGGTGAACGCGCATGATGCGCACCTGAAGGTACACGTCGGTTCGCAACATGGTACCGGTTCAGGGAACGCCGGGGCGGTCAGCAACGGATATTAGAAAACAGCAATACAAAAAAAAAATTCACAGCATATCCACGGGGTGAATGATGATGAGTGGGCGAAGCTCCTGAGGGGAAATCATCGGTAAAACCGTGACTCTTCAGTGAAAGTTCGCCCACTACATCTGTGTCCGAACGTAACGTCTAGAAAGTCTCGCTTAAACCGCGCGTCGGCACCTTGGGGCTGAGCTCGCCTGATGCGTTTTTCAGACGCCTCACGAGCTCTCACTGCATCGGGGTCTGCCTGCCGATACGCGCGCTTTCTCGCCGCTTCCCGTTCTCTGACGTTTTGGAGATCCTCTTCGCGCCGCAGCCGTGCCGCTTCGCGTACGGCAGGGTCCTCGCGCCGTTGCCGTGACGCTTGGGCCTCTCGTTCTCGAACGCTGGGATCTTGGCGGCGTCGTCGCGCAGCCAGACGACACGCTTCGGCCTCCCGCTCTCGTACGGCAGGATCTTGGCGGCGGCGTCGCGCAGCTTCACTGAGCGCTTCTGCCTCGCGGGCTCGCACATCTGCAGCCTTATCCATCGGGCGACTCCGAGCGCGCGCCAACAGCGAACGGATTTTATTACAACGCTCCCCGCCATCAAGTAAATAATCCAAGAACTAAACTAGAGGTAGCCATGCCATCTAGTAAACAATCCAAGCGCATCTTTTCATCATATACAAGTACCGCCATCTAGTAAACAATCTAAGAACTAAATTAGAGGTCGCCACGCCATCTAGTAAACAATCCAGGAACTAAACTAGAGGTGGCTACATACATACGTCGAGGATGGACAGACCCACGCCTTAAGGAGCTTCGCCCCAAAAAGGAAGGGAAGAGAAAAGCAATCACACACGCTGGCGTGCACAAATCGATTACAAGGAGAGAGTAGCAAATCGAACAATGGTACTGCAGCCTTTTAGCCGGCACATAATGTCCAGACTTGCTGGTCAAATTTGGTTTAGTGAAGCCACTCTGCTACAAAACGCGGTGCTAGCACGAAACTATAACCGTCTACGGGGTTCGCCAACTGATGCGAGAATATTATCGAGGGAAAGAAATGAACAGGCATAATTCCATCCTAAGGAATACAGAATTGCAGAATGTGAATAAGAAAAAGAGGGGGGCAGGAGAAGGCGAAAGCCGATATTTGAATCTAATCAAAGACAGGTAAATTTACCATAAAGTTCCTTGATGTCAAATGACGCGGACGTAAACCTATAGACAAGCTAGGACTCATGAAACTCGTGATCGTGAAGCGTTTTAAAATTAGAGTCAAGAATTGTGGCCCTCAGCTGTTCAAAAGAAAGACCAGGAGTGTTACATGCTTTGATAGAGGCAAAGAAGGGCACTATTTTTGCATGATAGCGGTGATTGTTAAACCTCAAACGAAAGGGTGTTTCAGTTTGGCGGATCTATTGTTTGCCGCAGAGGGTGCATTTCAGGAGGTATACGACGTTGGCGGAATCACAGGTAAAGTTCCCTTTTACAATAACAATAATTTGAAGCTGTGCTGGCGGCGCGCTGTGTGCTGGTCATTTGTGGGCATACCTTACACTATGGTTTGTTACAGGCATGCAACCAGTAGTCTGTGGTCGGCTGATACTGGATTTGGTAAGAACGTCACACAAATTTGTGCTGGGTCTATAACCAGGCGTTTTTGCTCGCGAAATATTCTTTTTAGGCGTTCACTTTGAACAAGGATATTGTGTGCACGCTAGTGCCGGCGAATCCAATACCGCGGCGTCAGCTCTGCAGGCATTTATCTCTCGGCGCGAGTGTTCTTTAACCGTCTAATTACAACTAGAACACTGTAAATCAAAAAAGATTATTCTGGCCTGGTGACGTTAGTTCGAAACACTTCCCCTATCAATGGAGAGAACACGTGCGGCATAAAAAAATAACAATGGAACACACACTTGACTTGGCTAACGGATAACACAGATAACACAGCCGGCGCAGCCGGTCTGCAAAAACAAAACGTAATCAAACCCAATGCATGGTTTCCGCCATTACCCCCTCTCAGAGTGCATTGACACGAAGCTAAAATAAAAGACAGCCTGAACAAACAACAAAGAGTCCATCATCTTGCGTAGTAAGGTTTCAGACGAACCACGTGGACGACTCAGGCCGCGGGCGTCGTCGTGATGTTCTGGAATCACCATCGGGGATTACCTCGTAGATAAGTTGGCCAAAACGTTGTAGAATCCCGTAGGTTCCGAAATACCGTCAAAGAAGCTTCTCACTGAATCCACGTCGTCGGATGGGAGTCAGACCCACACATGATCCCCTGGGTGGTACTCGGCGTCTCGGCGTCAGAGGTTGTACTGTCCGGTACCCACCAGCTGCTGGTCCGTTATGCTCATTCGAGTAGCTGGTGGTCCTCCTCAGCACACGGAATGTACCCTTGGACATCGGCGTTAAGGCCGTCGTCTTTTACATGGCGTCAAGCATCGTAGTCGGCCGTGTTCCGTAGACAAGCTCAAACGGTGTCATCTGCGTAGTTTCCTGGATAGCCGTGTTGTAGGCAAATATGACATACATGACTTCGTCCAAAGCCCCAGGTTCAACGTCGACGTACATAGAGAACATATCTGCGATCGTCTTGTTCAAACGTTCCGTTAGTCCGTTCGTTTGGGGGTGGTACGCCGTCGTCCGTCGGTGAACCGTGTTGCTGTAGGGTAAGATTACTTGCAGAAACTCCACAGTGAAGGCCATTCCGCGGTTCGTGATTAGGACTTCAGGGGCTCCATGGCGCCGCACAAATTTATGAAGAACTTCGCCACTTCTGTGCAGACCCCATGGGAAGACCGGTGGTCTCTGTGTACCGCGTCATGTAGTCTGTCGCTACAACAATCCACTTGTTCAAAGGTCGTGACATAAGGAACGGGCCCAGAAGTTACATTCGAATCTGTTCAAATGGCCTCGACGGGACGGCGATCGGTCGCAGAAGTACGGCGGGTCTCGTCAGTTTCAGTTTTCGTCGCTTGCAGTCGCGGCAGCTCCGGACGTAGTGGGTGAATTCGGATGGAAGACGGGGCCAGTAATACTTCACCTTGATTTTTCCAATCGTGCGAGCTGTGCCGAGATTTCCAGAAAACGGGCCCCCGAGGCAGGCTTGGAAAATTTCATCACGAAGGTCAGCGGGGATGACAAGAAGATAATGCGTTCCCGTTCCGGGGTGAAATTTTTCTTCATGAGGATGGAGTTTTTCAGTCTGAATACTGTTAAATTACCCTTGAAAGCCTATCCACTGCGTTGTTCCGTCCTTCCAGGTAGTCCATCATGACGCGTAAGTCATGGTCGGCATGCCGCTGGGCGGCTACGCCACTCTCCGTCACGACTCAGAAGAACGCGCTTTCTTTATCGGAGTCTAGTAATGATGGGTCGACGGGGGCGCGGGGCAGGCAGTCGGCTTTGGAGTGTTTCCTGTCGTATTCATAGATGATTGTAACGTCCAACTCTTACCGGCGTAAGCTCCCCCGCCCAAGACGGCCAGTGGGGTTTTTCAAATTGGCGAGCCAACACTGCGCATGGTGGTATGTCACAACCTCGAATGGTCTAGCATACACGTATGGGCGAAATTCGGAAATGACCCATATAATTGCGAGGCACCCTTCCTCAGAGGCTGATTAGTATTTCTCCTACTTCGAGAGACCACGGTTGCCAAAGGCTATTACTTTTTCGCAACCGCTTTGCTCTTGAACGAGGACGGCACCCAAGCCTATATCACTGGCGTCCGTGTGCATCTCCGTTTCGGCGTTTTTGTCGAAATGACAGATCGCGGGTTGGTTTTGCAGGCGTTGTTGCAGCTCGCAGAATTCTCTTTTATGGGCGTTTTCCCAGTTGAAAGGAGTGCAATCTTTCGTCAAGTGCGGGAGTGGCTCTGCAATGCGAGTGAAGTTTCCGACGAAGCACCGGTAGTATGCCCACAGTCCGAGAAATGTTCGCACGCCCTTCTCGTCTTTCAGTGTTGGCAAGCTCGCTCTGGTTTAAGTTTTGGCCGGGTCTGGCAGGACTCCCACGGCGTGGACGACATGGCCCAAAAACATCGAGTCCCTCGTACACGAAGCGGCACTTTTCAGGCTTTTGCGTTTGACCAAACGAGCGAATAGCCGCGAGTACAGAATCCAACCTTCCCTGGTGTCAAGCGAAGGTTCTGGCGAACACGACAACGTCGTCGAGGTATACGAGACAGGTGTGCCACTTCAGGAGAGGTATCACGGTGTCCACGAGTTTTTTAAACGTTACCGGTGCCATGCACAGCCCGAACGGCATCACCTTGAACTCGTAAAGGCCGTCTGGAGCTATGAATGCAGTCTTCTCTCAGTCTTTCTCGTCCACGGCTATTTGCCAATAGCCTATCTTTAGATCGATCGATGAAAAGTACTTCGCGTGGCAGAGGTGGTCGAGGGCGTCGTCGATTCGTGCCAGGGGGAAGACGTCCCTTTGGTGATTTTATTTGGTCGCAGGTAGTCTACGCAACACGTTAGTGTGTCGCCTTTTTTCTTCACGAGTACGACCTGCGAGCCCAGGGTCTTTTGAATGGCTGTATAATGTCGTCGCTGAGCATGTCTTCCGCTGGTGTCCGGATGACTTCCCACTCGTGTCAATAAACCCGGTACGGTGACTGTCGGGTAGGTCAGGCTCCATCTTCGGTTATGTTTCGGTGCTTCGCTAAGGGTGTCTGATGTAATTGTGAGTTCGATGAAAACCACCTATGTAGTGACACAGCGAAGCCAGCAATTTTTTCTGTTCTTCTTGCGGTAGCGCTGGATTCACCTCGAAAGGGCACGGCGGCACTCTTGGCATGCGGGTGGATAACCCCTTCGTATTTTTCGTGCAGCTAATCGTGCCTTGCTGCTGATACCGGCAAGGAGCAACGCAGATCACCAGCAAGCGGAGGCGACGATCATGGTCAACGGCGCAGGCCCCATATTGTGCCCCACGCCCCCGATCTTGGATAGCAACTGGAATCGTCACTACCACTCGTCGTCGGAGACATTCTGCGGCGGCGCGAAAACATGTGGCGCCCTGGCGGTGCCCGCTCTGCAAAGTATAAAGGCCATCCACGATCCTCTGCGCAGCAAAGGGCACGGCGGCACTCTTGGCATGCGGGTGGATAACCCCTTCGTATTTTTCATGCAGGTGAGAAAACATTACTGTAAATCTTCCGTTCCGATAACCCCTGCATATTGTGCTGCCGTGCCCAGGCTGCTGTGCTCATGTGTTTATGAACTAGCGTCGTGCCTTACCGATTTACTATTGCTGGCTGGCGATGTCGAAACCAACCCGGACCTAAACGGACGAGCTGCTACAAAAGTTAGAACTGATTGCTGGCGACATCAAGGAATTAAAGAAGATAGACTGACTTCAATTGACAAAAAACTAGAAAATCTTGATGTTTTGGCCATGAAAATTTCGAGCTGTGTTGAACAAGTTGCACATTTACAGGAAGTTGTGTCTGCCCTCGAACTGAAGGTAGACGATTTAGAAAACCGTTCACGGAAGGTGCAACTTAATAATATACGGAATACCTGAAAACCAAAATGAGGATAATTCCACCCTAGAAGAAACTGTAACTGAAACGGTGTTTAAAGAGAAGCTTGAAATTGATGGTGTCGGTATTGAACGAATACACAGACTAGGGAAGCCAGCCGCAAATAAAACTAGGCCCATAATTCTTAAGCTGCACGACTTTCGAGACAAAACGCGAGTGTTCAAAAACTGCCAGAAGTTAAAAGGAACAGACATATCGGTTAGCGAAGATTTCTCGGTGCGGGTACGGGACATAAGAAGAAACTTGTGGAACTGTGCAAAAGGCTAATAAAGAGTCAGGGGACAAAGTTTCACTAGCCTATGATAAACTCCGAATAAACAAAGTCTGGTATCAATGGGATGAAGCAAAAAAAAGACAAGTTGCTGTACGTACCGACTCGAGTGCTTCTTCAATTGAAAAAAAAGCAGCAAGTCGAAGCACCGGCACTACGCCCTCGGCGCCCAAATCAACCTGCCAAACCATAGTCTTTGCAAATGTGAACGCACGAAGCATTCTAAATAAATCCGAGGCTGTTGAATCGTTACTGCTTTGCCAAAACCCGACTTCTTAGCAATAACCGAAACATGGCTCACACACGACGTTATGAATTTTGAAATTACACCGCCCGGCTATGTTATCGTACGGAAAGATAGAACAACACGTGGAGGAGGCGTGGCCATCCTTATTAACAAAAAATACCTTATACTGTTATGCCTGAAGCTTTCGATGTAGAGGCAATATTCTGTAAACTGATGTTTGGTTCATGTAACGTTATTGTAGGATGTGTTTATCTAAGCCCCAATTCCGGAACAGATAGCTTGCAAGCCCTGCATGGCTACATGCAATGACATGTTGCTGGTGCAAGGTTTATCTTGTTGGGGGATTTCAATCTCCCGACTATTAACTGGGAAACATTACGATTCCAGTGCACACGCTCGGAAATACTTTTTTTGATTTAATGTTGTCCTTTAACCTCAGCCAGATCGTGAAAGAGCCAACACGTGTTCAAGGAACAAAATCAAACATACTTGACCTGATTTTTACAAGCAACCATTTCCCAACACATGACTCTAAAATTGAAATAATGACCGGTATATCAGACCACAAACTAGTTCTATGTACCTCCCACATTCAAAGAATTAAAACTGATTCAGTATCACGGACCACATTTGCGGACTTCGAAATGCTTGTCATTCGTAAATGCTTCAGATCATCCCTCCGCCGATATAGATACAGTGTGGCAATTATTTAAAACATTGTACTACACTGCCTTCACAATTACGTACCAGTAAAACAAAAAGAACTAATAAGCATAACCCATGGATAACGCGAGACGTTATTCATGCCAAACGCAGGGTTAAAAGACTTAGGAATCGCTGAAGCATAAACCTAATCCTTCTAGGAATTCACTTTGCAACGCTGCCATAGTAAATGAAATCTAAAATTAAGATGGCGAAATGTCACTTTTTTAAAACGTTCTACCGAGCTTTATTCAAAACGCGCCAAAGAAATTCTGGGATTATCTTAACCCTAAAAAACGTACTGACAAACCGACCACGGGAACAAACCGCACAACAGCAGAGTCCTTAAACACGTACTTTACATCTGTTTTCACTATCGATGATGGTAAACTACCGCATATTGACTCATGTGACGAAAATCACCTCGAACCAGTCTCTGTACTAACTGAAGCAGGCGTACTCAACCTTTTGCTAAGTCTTGACATCAAAAAAAGCCCTGGCCCTGACAAGATTCCAAACCAATTCCTAAGAAGGTATGCCGAATGGATAGCAAAGTATTTATGTCATCTTCAACAAATCCCTCCTGACAGGTACTGTTCCAAAGAATGGAAGAAGGCAAAAATAATCCCTATACCTAAATGCGATAACACAAATGATGAATCAAACTACAGACCAATTTCTTTAACATGCACAGTATGCAAAATTTTGGAACACATAATTCTTAAACATTTGACCACTTACCTCGAGCAAAAACGCTTTTTGTCACCTTCCCAACATGGGTTTCGTAGAGGGCTATCGACAGTAACTCAGCTAGCTGAACTGATACACGACTTGTCTTCGAGCATTGATAACCAAAAACAAGTAGACCTCATCCTACTAGACTTTTCAAAAGCTTTCGATCGTGTCTCACACGAAAAATTAATTAAGAAACTTCAGTCAGCTATAGGAAATTGCTCGGATATTGTTCGCTGGATTAAAAATTACCTATCTGATAGGACACAGTACGTCGAGATAAATAACTGAAACTTCCTCTATAGCAACAGTAACTTCCGGAGTACCTCAAGGCAGCGTCCTAGCACCTTTGCTGTTTCTTATATTTATTAATGACTTACCCCTGAATATTCCTGTTACCGTAAAGCTTTTCGCCGACGATTGCATACTGTACAATGAAATTAACTCCCACGAAGATCATATAGCGCTAAACAATGCCCTAGAAACCGTGTCAAAATGGTGCGCTGATTGGCAAATGACAATTACGCACGCCAAAAAATCCGCTCTGCTGACAATAACTAGAAAAAAAACAGGTCTAATTTCCCCTACACCATTAATAACATTCCCCTGCCACGAGTTTACGAACATAAATACCTCGGCCTAACAATAACCCAGGATCTCAGGTGGGACTCCCACATATCCATAGTAACCTCAGCTGCGTACCTCTGCGTACGGCGCTTGATGTTCCTTAGACGACGCCTTCGGTTAGCTCCTGCAGAAACAAAACTAATTGCGTACAAAACTTTCGTCAGACCTGTGTTAGAGTATGCCAATATTGTTTGGTTCCCATTTTCTGTCACTAAAATTAACAAGTTAGAAGGAATTCAGAGGAAAGCAATTAGGTTTATATACAATAAGTATCGATTATCTGACTCACCCACTGAACTTATTAAAAAAGCTGGAATCCTAACTCTTCAAAACAGAGCCAAACTAGCACGACTACGGTTCATGTACCAACTGATACATGGAGAGATAAAGATTAATAAATCCAAATACATTTCTATTGCACAAACAAGACTGACACGTCACACACATTCCGAAATGCTTGACGAGTGCTCATTTCACACAGATTCATTTAAATATTCATTCTTCCCATTGGCAACAAGGGAATGGAACCGGCTGAGCCCTTCTATAATACACTGTACTTCACTGGATAATTTTACCGCGGCAGTAAGAGAGCATTTACAAGGCGACAACGAATAACTCGACTACATTACAGATTCTCTGAATTACTCGTGTTCTGTACGAATTTTGTGCTTTTGTTAAATCAATAAAAGAAGGTAGTTGTTGTCAGGTTGTCATGGGTACAAGTACGAACATTGATTGTTGTTTTATTCTATATACTGCGAGACTTGTTTGTCATGCTACGTCATACTAGGTACGATGCAAATTATGTTACTCCTTTACTGTTCATTGCCTTTTCAAACAATTACCCTGTGCTAAAAAGTGACTAGCTTTCAACATGTTTCCCCTCGTGTATGTATGTGTTATAACTTGAAAGCCCAAATGATTTGTTTTTTTATTATTGTTTACCTTCTATGAAATGCCCTTCCTGCTAAAATCCCAAATAGGGATTGGCAGTATCTGTAAATAAATAAAATAAATAAATAATTCAACGAGCCCTCATTTCCTATTCTGACTGGCTACATGCATAGCGAGGGCCTCTGTTCTGGCAGTCTTGGTGCCATAGAGAGCTTAAGAGGGTTCAACGCCGGTCGACCACTCTCAACATGCCGTAGACTCGAGTCACGGCCAGGGGGATAAAAAGGTCCTTTTCACCCCGAGTAGTCAGAGTGGCGCTGGCTACCACCCCCAAGTGCAGGAAACCAAAAATACCTTAACTCAAATACCCGACAAAGTGGTGGGGAAACAGCCCCGCCAGTAGCGTAGTGGTCATCGCACCAGAGGGCGTATTCTGGAGGTCGTGGGTTTGGATCCCACCCGGCGGGCATTTTTTTCACCTTTCTGTCTGTCTCAAAAAATTCTTCAACTGTTTCTATACCTACCGCATCCTCCCTTTGCTTTCCAAGGTTTCTCTTGACTGCCAATCCTTATTTTCTGTCTCTCCTCTCTCTCTCATCTCTCTCTCTCTATATATATATATATATATATATATATATATTATATATAGAGAGAGAGAGAGAGAGAGAGAGAGAGAGAAATAATACTTTGGATTTGGAGAAGGTAGCGGCCTCAGACTTCTGCCAACGTTTCGACAAGGGGACTTGTTTTTTCAAGGCTTCAAAAGACAAGTCCCCTCACCACTTTCAGCCCAACATAGGCAGGTTGGCAAATACGGTACGGAATATCATGAGACCACAATGAGTATCATAACCTGCACGCTGAATTTGCAGGAACCTTTCCTGAGAAGGAGTTTCCGTACGTAATGCAAGTAAATGCACTCGGTGAGACTAATTGCAATCGTAGGTTAAAGCTAGCCAGCAAAATTCTCCTCGTAAAGTTAGTGCTTTATACAGCCATTCTTGGAGGGTAGTAACTCGAACTACTGGCACGAGCTCTGTCTGTACTCGATCTCACAAGCTGGCTAAAGCAAGGTGAAAGCAGCGAATAGTGCAATGGCGGCACCCCTGCGGAGCGCCGATATTGTTGTCATTAGGTGTTCTAATCGTTGTTTGGGTCAGCAAAATCAGCGTCATTATTCGGGATAATGTAGTTTAAGGTCTCAGCTCCTTGGCTTCAAAATTGTCATATATTTTTAGCTTCCCGCAAAGATATTCAGAAAATAGTACCTTACACATTCCAGAGAGCAAAGAAATAATTGGACCAAAAATCAGACTTAGGCCTTCATTATTGTAGAGACTCGACTGACCCCATGTTAGTCAGCGGCCTGCCTTGATATTCCCAGTAGCATTGTTGCTGGATTTAGCCTCAAAGGGTTGCGTGTGTTGAATATTTGTTAGAGCTAGTTGTTTGAGATTGGTTGGACCACCAGGAAATTAAATTAGCGCCTTTATTTTCATATTACTTAATAAGTGATTTGCATTTATGTGCACAATGCGACAGAGCTTCGTGTTGATTTCTGTAAGTTTAGCCTCTGTTTACACGGCATTTCGACTAACTTCGTGCATACGTCGCCGATCGCTTGCGTGAACCAACATGGCTATTCACCGAAAATTTACACGAGGGCTTGAATAAACGCTAGAGTGCCCAAATAATTCCACACCCGTTAAGTATAAGCGGCTGCATACCCCAGGAGCAAATCTGGTACGAAACTAAAATATATTTGAATTTATAGGCTATTGTGGTTCTTCTGTTTGTAATTAAAGAATCGAAACTATCAGTTATGTCCCTATCATTGACAGTTTTAAAGTGAATGCGAGAAGGTGTTGTTGGCGTTCAAGCAAGCGGTTCTGTCCATCGATCGGGGTTAGTCATTCACAGTGAGATATTTCAGTATACAATTAACGTCGTCTCGTAAAGCAGCGGCAGACTTTCTTGCTTTTGATCACCGTTAAAAGGCCTTTGCCTGCTCAGTACTCTTTACTTTGGTACTTGCAGACAATGAAACAGCGAGAAGCGCCTTGCGATCGGGCCGGAATTCAAGCGGCTCAGTGGAAACTGCAGGCGTGTCTTCCTCCGTGGTGGCGACCTACCGGAACGGCTCTGCTTGACACTGGCTTATGGAGAGCCACGGGGCAATTGGAGTTAAATTATGCATCAACGGAGTAGAAATCTTGCAGTATTGTGTGTAGATTTAGAGTATTGTACTCTATGCCAGCGAATCTGTATTGGAGCAATTATTCGCTCAGGTTTGCTCGAGATGAGGAGTAAAGGTCGCGATATTTTGTGGCTCTCTGTCGCCTTTCCATCAAAGATGAGATTGTGGCCGTCACAGGGAAATTGGAATCTCCCTTCCCGTGACTTGTCTGCGCCTTCTGAGACAGTTACTTTGCTAGCACTTGATGCTCGCGGATGAGGGCGGAAACAAGTAAATGGTCGGAAGAAAAAGCCGCAATCCTAGCCATATAAACGTTGGCTGTAAAAAGAGTGACGGAGGTGAAATGAAAAGGAAGGGGACTTCTGCGATCACACATAGTTAGGAGACACGAACATCATGTGATAAACCTTGCAGAACCCTCGCCACAAAGCCTAAAAAACATTGTTTTAATGTTCAAGCGCACGCGTTCCTAGGTGCAGTCAAATAGATGTATTGTTCTTGTACTGTACTCCATCAAGCGCCAGTGCGGACAAGTACCGCTATCTGGTGGAGGCCGACCTAACCAACGACACACGTGACTTGGAGCACTCTGGACTAAAGGCGGCCGTTAGCGACCAGGCATAGAGCAGAATTCCTTAATATACGCCAGTTGCGAAACTCCGCTGCAGAATACGGGCGGCCCAGAGGCCCCTGCTTCGTGAAAGCTAAGGGCAAGTGTACGTGCGCGGCACTAGCGGGGAAAACTTGACTGCGCCTGAGCACTTACTTAATAAAAACTTCATAACATAAATCTTGATTATCTAATTTGAGAAAGAAACTCATGTAATATCATTTTGTGTCTTGGTTTTTTTATTTTTACTTATGGCAGCAGCTGGCAAGTACTTGACTACTGCTTCAACGTCCTGCCTACAGACGACAGGCTCGTCAGCTCGCCCCTTGCTCAGGCGGGAAAAGCTGGCCCTCAATGCGGTCTAAACACTGGCGCCGCCATGATGCCACGATGTCACTGCAAGATGAGTAGGCGAATATGCGGATAAGTTTTTTTTTTCAATCA
>JABSTR010000837.1:0-22401 GCA_013339765.2 Haemaphysalis longicornis | reverse complement strand
CTTGCAGCGAAACTCGATCGCCAGCACTGGGTGGAAAAGCTCCCGCTCGTTCTTCTTGGCCTACGCTCAACGGTGAAGGAAGACCTCGGCTTCAGCGCAGCGGAATGGTGTACGGCTCAACAGTGCGCCTCCCGGGAGAATTCTTCTCCGACCAGACACCTTCCGCCCCAACAGCCTCCGACCACATCGAGAAGCTGCGCGCATGGCTTGCGCAACTCAGGCCTATAGCACCTCGCATCGCCCGCAACAGAAGGTTTTCACTTCTGACATGGACTCAGCTACACATGTGTTCGTGCGACACGACGCAACGAAGCCGCCCCTCACTCCGCCGTACGATGGCCCATTCAAAGTTTTGGGACGTAATAACAAAACCATCACAATCGACGTGCAGGGGAAACGAGAAGTCGTCGCCGTTGACCGCGCCAAGCCTGCTCATTTGAGGTTTCCATTCAAGCCGCCTCTCACGTACGATTTCAGTGATAACCAGTGGACTCTGACCTTTCGCTATTCAGCCCGTAACTGCTGTCCTCTTTTAAAAGCTCCGCAATCTAGGGGGGGAGCCTCTGTAGCGGAAGCTGCTCAGCACCACCGCATCCTTTTTATCCCGGCAGCAGCCGGGCCGTAGACAGCACGCCTGCGACTGGTGCGCCAGCGCCTGCTCCTCCGTGTAGGGGGAACAAATTGTTGTCGGGGCCGGCTCCCGGGATTAGCCCTGGCGGCATGCTACGTCTGCTCGCTCGGGGTGCCCCCCTTTTCTCTTTCTCTTTTAGAAGGACGCGGGGGTGGCCCCTCTCTCCTCGTCGGGGGGAACTCTCTGCACTCGGAGCGTAAGGAAAATAAACAGTTTTGTCTTGCAACTCCAAACCACCCGCACGTCTCCTTTCTCGCTTCATCCGGCAGCCGACATTCCCGGCTGCTACACTCCTATGTGGAAACCGGGCAATACGACATGACTAGGTGTTCAGTATTGGGAGTTATACAAACCACTACTTTTTGTGGGGAACCAATAGCTCCTTTCGACGCGCTTCGACGTCCTTGTTATAATTCATTTTTTAAAAATAAGATTTTTGGAAAGGTTATAGGCATGCATCAATTCCACCCGATATTCCCCCCAAAAATGCATTTCAAACAATGTCTTACCTGTACCAGTTCACGCACATGGCGGCCGGCACCAAGATGGCACCTCCTGTGTGGGTTGCAGAATTTCGAAGAGTTTTCAGGCGTCGGATTGTATACTAGTATTTTAACGACGCTCATGCAGCAACCAAAAGGTGACAAGATTGCACCATTGCGTTGCGGCAATTATTGTAGCTGATGTAGATGCAATGCTGACCGTAAATGCCAGATAGGTTAGGATAGGTCAGCAGACGGCACGTTCATGTGATCACAGGTTGGGTAATGGCCTGGTACAAAGAATACGAGACGCTGAAAAAAATACTTGTTTCGAAAAGGCCACAGACCCAAAAAAATCTTTTCTTGGCTACAGATTATAGGATACTACCAAGAGTTAACCCCGGACTATGACAAAATTGCGAAAATGGTCACGGAGTGGGTTCACAAATGTGCTCAAAGCGACATTGAAAGTAACAACGCCAATCAGAGAGGTTTTTGCGGGTCCCAGATACCAAACGTATCCCCTGCCCTCATAGTACGTGAACCAGACACAATTGAACAGACCAATGGCTACAGCAAGAGCCTTGGAGTTCTTGTACTACAGTATTACGGAAGCTAGCTGCACAAAGTTGCATGTGCCAGTCAACTATCCCTATGAAAAAACCTTTAGTGATTCGTTAAATAGACATTCTTAGCATTTGTATTGTCTGGTTGAAAGTACAGCCACGTCTTTAGAAACAAGTTTTTTCTGCAAATGCAGCAACTACCACTAGAGCCGTTTAAATTGCCCAGCACCACAACAACCACGTCAATAGAACGAAGCCTGCGCTTTCAGGAGCATTCATTTATCCTTCACTGCAGCAAGGAATAAGAAAGCGCAGGGGCAGGGTTGTCAGCTGATTTTATGCCGTAATCATCGGATAAGTACCTGCATGGCTAAGTGACCGTACTTCTCAAAGGCAGCCAGAACATTGGCCACGTTTTGTTTCCAGGCTAATATCTTTAGAAACGATATGTAACGATCGATAGAAACGACAGAAACGATAGAAACGACATCCAGGGTAATATCTTTAGAAACAGACAGAAATGCCGGCAGTCTAGAATGCCAAGTTAAGCGTAGATGGGTTGTTAGTCCTCTATGGTTTCCTTGGTGGGTTTTTCATCAATATAGGCGTTAATAATTATTTTTTACTACCTTTTACTCTTTATTACATACTAGGTATTTACTTAATATTACTTAAGGTATATTTACTCTGTGACACATATTCTAGCAAGCGTTTATAGCCCTTGTACTGAAGCAGAACGCTGAGAAATGATAGAGCAGGATCAGTGCACTAGTCGGCAGACTATGGCTCACTTTACAAGAGGTCCGCTGTGATAAAGATTGGTGCCCGTCACTACCCGTCATGCTAGGAAACCAAAACATGGCCTGCAGTGTAGTAGCGCAATGTCACAGTCACTGAACTCTCTTGCGTTTAAGACTGCCTTGTTCACAATAACTAATAGAAATAGATCCTACTTCCACGTAAATAGAGAAATGATAATTTTCGAGCCAGCGCGCAAATTAAAACGTGGCGAGAGTCGTTTTTAATACTCGGAATTCGGGGATGTGGGCATTTCCTCTTTTAACATGGCAGACGGAAAGCCACTGGCTACCCGTGCCAGTAGCCGCTTTACTGCAACTCTTCCAGTACCGCCACGGTGTTCACTAAATTAGGGCATGTGCCACACTTAATGACATGGCCGACGTAAGCACATCTTCCACAACGCCTAATCAATACTTGGTAATCACGCGCAGTTTCTCATATTCCTGAAAGTCCCAGAAGTCCGCCGTCCTTTTAATCCCCCAATGAAAGAATTGCGCTAACTGGCTGGCTCCGATAGGTGTAAGGTACGTAGCGACGTTGATCACCGGGACATATATTTAGAGGTTCATTGCCTGTTTACTAAAATGAAGGCCCTGTAATGACGGACGCTGCCTAATAAAAAATCCTCGCCCTGACCATATAACGTAGTTAAGCAAAAACAGTAACAGTAATATAACATAACTAAGCATAAACACTACAGAGTACATGTTACCTCGTAGGATAGGCTGATGCTAGTTTCTTCAATAGACAAAGGTTTATTGGAGTGAGGCTTTGGTCCTTTAAAAACTCGAAGATAATACAAGCGGAAAAGGAGCAAGGAGCGACGTGCAATACAGAGAGCCGTGTCAGAGAATCGAATGACAGGGGCGTTCGCCTTACGAGGACTTGTTTTGCTGTGTGATTAGTTCTAAACCCATGAAAATAGATCGAGAACAATGACGGTGATCCTTGTTCGCGATGACGGGCAAAACCATTCTCCATATGAAATAAGATATCCTGTGCGGCTTCCGGAATAAAAAGAAATGAACACGTGCTTAGCTTCAAAAACATATAAGATATCCGGGCGTACGTTTCCAGCCAAACGCTTGCGACAAAACACAAAAGTAACAAAGCCTTAAGTCATGTCTCGCTGCATTATTCCCCCTACAACAAGCACCGATTCGGTGCCCCAATAAATGGCAGTCAAGTTTGTCATCGGGTTTATGAAGCCTTGACCCAAACAACATGGAAGGAGTCTGGCCTCGGGAGCCTCGCTTATGTGACAGTCATTGTCGGTGTCTACCATGTAGAGTTGTTGAAGGACACGTCTTCAAAATCTCTAGTGTGCGAAACGCTAAAGTAGGAGCTTCTGACTGAGTCCGTGTCATTGAATTGGTGACTAAACCCACTCAGGTTTACCTGGGTTATACTCGGCTTCTACGCATCCGAGGTTCTAGTGCGCATAATTCACCAGCTGGTGGTCTGTAAAGCGTACGCCAGCAAACTTTCTCCGTCACACGCTGTAGGTATCCTTGGGCGCAGGCATTGAATTGGCGGTTTTGTACGTGTGGCATTATAGAGTCGAGCATTATCTTTGGCTGTCAACCATAGAGAAGCACAAATAAAGTATGTTGCGTTGTTTTTTAAAAGACTGTATTGTACACGAAAGGGACATAAGGGTGTATTTCGTGTTAGGTCATAGAGTCAAGGTCGACGTGCATAGGCAGCACACCACTGATGGTCTTGTCCAGGCGTTCTGGTAATCCATTAGTTTAAGGGTAGTACGCCATGGTGTTTCGGTAATTGCTATTGCTGTAGTGTATAACAGTATGCATGAGCTCTGAATTAAATGGCGCCCCGAAGTACGTGGTTAGGAATCCAGGGTCTTCGTTTCGGAGCCCAGCTGGTTGGATGAAGCATTTTGCGACTTTTTCAGCGGTGTCCATGGGAAGAGCGGTGGCCTTCGCGTACTAAATCATGTTATGTGTGGCTGCAACAATCCACCTGTTCGCGGTTTTTGATGTAGGAAACGGGCATAAATGGTCCATTGCTAGCTCTCTGAAGGGACAAGAAATCACGGCCAGTGGCTGCAGAAATCCACCGCAACAAATCCGTGCTCTTTTCCAACTATGGAAGTCGCAGCACGCAAAGGTAGCGCACAAACGGAAAAAGGGCGAACCGTTCGGCTCGCAAAATCCCAGAAGAGGGACCACAAGCTATTATGAAGGGAGCTGGTTCATTTTGTAGGGGGGTCGTTCTTTGGTAGCACAGGTTTCAGGCAGAATGCAGCTGAGTTGTGCTTGAATGTCCGTGGGAAGGCCACGTTGCATCGTTCGTGGTAGTCGCTCATTACCCGAGGCTCGCCGCTGGGTGGGCAGGTCACTTTCCGTCACGATGCCCAACAACGCTGCATATTACTCCTATTCCTGCGGGGGCGGGGCGACATGAGCGCTAAGCAGGAACTTGGCATCCGAATGTTTCCTGCCGGATTGTGAACGATGGGCACCTTGCGTTCTTGCAGTCGCAGGTTCCATCGCCCAAGGCGGCCATAGAGGTATTGCAACACATCGAATGGTCGTCTAATACCTGATAAAATCGCCTGCATTTGACATATGGGTGAAACCTAAGTATGGGTATGTGCCAGTGAGGCACTCTTTTTCAAACGTAGGCACTCTTTTTCAAACGTTAAATAGTTCTCTTATGTTGATAGAACACCGCTGGCACAAGCAGTTACGTTTTCGCAGCCGTTGTGCTCTCAGCCCAGGGGAGCACCCAAGCCTACGTCCCTCGCATTTATGTGCATTGGTGGGCCGGCGTAATCGTCAAAACTTGCGAAGCAGACGTGAGAGCTATAGGCGATTTTGAAGCTAGCAGAAAGAATTCTGCCGCTTATCTGTTGAATCGAACTGAACGCTGTCTCCAGTCAGGGGCGTGACAGGCTCGGCGATATTTGCGAATTTTTTGACAAAGCGCCAATGGTATGCCCACAGTCCGGGAAACCTTCGCACACTCTTCTTTACTTTTGGGCATGGCTGCAATGACTCGGAGTTGAAAACGTCTCCCGGAAACCTGAGTTCATCGCACGGAGAGCGGCAGTTTTACGCCTTCAGTGTCAATCCCGACGCTCCGATCGCGTTTAGGACCGACTCAAACCATGCGCGGGCTCTTCGAAAGACCGGGTGATTAAGACGGTGTCGTCGAGGTATCCGAGGCAGTTGTGCCATTTGAGGCCGGCTAGCACAGTGTTCATGAGTCTTTGGAACGTGCCGGGTACTTTGAATAGGCCAAAACGTCAGCACGTTTAACATGCACAGTGGGTCCAGCATCATTATCGCTGTGTCCTTGTGTCCTGGCGGTTCCGTTTGTCCAATGAAAATTGCCAGTACCCGGTTTTCAGGTCCTTCGAAGAGACGTTCTCCACGCGGAAGAGGTGCTAAAGGGCACCGTCGATACGTGGGAAGGAGTATGCGTTTTTTTTCCTTTCGTTCAACCGTCGGTAGCCAAGGCTAAATTTCAGAGTGCCGTAGTTTTACAGGTATTTTATTTTATTCGGTTATTAGGCTGGAGGACGTGCGCTTGAAAACGTCGTCTAGCGATAACGCCTTTGCGCGCGCTGCCAGGGTTTTGCTGTAGCTATGCCTTGACGCGCTAGGGCAAGACACGTCTCGCCACCTTTCGCAGACGTGATACAGCTGGTACCAAAATGCCAATGGCAACACGCCGCACGAAGACGGGATAAAACTGGTACAAGCTTATGAAATGGACGGCGGGGTGGCTCGCGCTATCGCTAGTTGCAACGAAAGGTGGAGTTTACGGTGCGAATAGAAGAAATTGAACGAAAAAGAGATGCCGACCAGTCCAAACAAAACGTACTGACGTTTCAGCTTCCAGCACGGAAGCCTTGTTCACAATATATGCATCACCAGAAGTGGGTCGTTTAAGTGGACTTGAGTAATCGCTGCAAAGAGCGTGCGTAGATCGGGTTTAAATTTCCGTCCTTACGATTGATTGTGTTAGATGTGGTCCGAATGACCAGTAACTCCAGGTGTAGACGTGATGCTGTCACTTTTTCTGTTGCGACGATTCTTGCATTATCCCAATCAATATTGTGGTCATTCACGACGGCGTGTTCGGCTAAAGCATTGTTGCGGACACTCTTATTCTTTACGTCACGTGCGTGCTGCTGCAGACGATTCTTATAATTCCCTGATTCCCTGATATACACGCCCCACTGCAGTCTGCACAAGGTATCTCGTATACCACACCGGGGAAGCGCTCCTTTGGCACGCGCGCCTTGACTCTGACGAGCTCATGGCACATCTTTTTGGCTGAAACGTGGGCCACCTGTACGTCACATGCCCGTAGGACACGTGCCAAACATTCACTTGTTCCTAGAAGGTAGGGCACAGGAGGAGCTCGCTTCATCGGGGTAGGAGGCACGCCCAGCTGTCCCCGTCGGGTCAGTTGTCATTTCGTTGCGCTTCTAAAGTGCCTCGGGTAACCGCAGGTAGCCAGGTCGTCCCGTACCTTTGCCGTGTACACCACTGCATCCTCGGGCTTCGAGCACAATCTTTTCGCACGCTGCAGTAGCGTGCTAACAGCCCTCTTGTGGGAAGCGGGGTGCTCGGAGCTGAAGTTCAGGTAGCG
The DNA here is from genome assembly GCA_013339765.2 of Haemaphysalis longicornis. Classification (NCBI taxonomy): domain Eukaryota; kingdom Metazoa; phylum Arthropoda; class Arachnida; order Ixodida; family Ixodidae; genus Haemaphysalis; species Haemaphysalis longicornis. The sequence continues at coordinate 15,295 of JABSTR010000837.1, read as the reverse complement.
GCCTGTGTGCGTTTCCTTGCGGTACACGCTGAAACTTAGCCTCTGGCCCTGCCGAGACACGAGGACGTCGAGGAAGGGAAGTTTTCCATCGGCCTCATCTTCTAACGTGAACTGAAAGGCACGTTTCATACTGTTGAGGTGGGCCAGCAAGCTGTCCGCCGCGTCTTTCTAAACGACGAAAAAACAATCGTCGACGTAACGCAAGAACACTTTTGGGTGAGGGGCAAAGGAGGCTAGCGCCCGTGCTTCCAGCGCTTCCATGGTCGGGTTCGTCGCCGTGACCAAAATAGCGGCACCCTTTGGAGTCCCCTGCCTTTGCTTGTAGAAATGGCCCATAAAGACGAAGTAGGTATTGTTCAGGCAAAAATCTGGAAAATTATAGAATCCAACAGGCCGAGAAGAGATAACTTTAATCACTTTTTTAATCAGTGTCCCACACTGAACGCAAAATCCGAATGCTGGCCACCGAACTAATTACAATATATGAGCAAATGCCCTCCCGGCTGCGCCTTCCCTGCTCCTGGAGCTTTACTGCGAAGCCGGTTGGCACGCATACATTGTGCATACTTTAATGTAGTGCTCATTCCTTTTTGGGGGCTAACGGCGACATCATGCGAAAATTTGACGGAGTCTAGAAAACTAACCCCGCCAAAAACTTGACCTTGTCTCCAAGCATAACGACACATAGACTTTGGCGAACCAAGAATAAGCTATGTGTTACTGCCACCTTCACTGTTTTGCCCAGTGAACACGCGAGTACGGCAAAGCTGCCTTCATATTTTGTTTCTACATCACTACTGGGGCCGCCAAATTTTCTAGGAATGTTGTACAATGCCGTCGTCGAGCATGTCTTTATGAACGTCCCAATATCTTCGCGTTCACGTGGAACAATCCGTACGGTCTTTGTCGCGTAGGTCGAGCTCTGCCATCGATGGTAATTCTGTGCTTTGCAAGGGGCGTCTGGCGTATCCTGGAAGTCGAAAAAAATTGTCTGTGTAATGGCGTAGGAAAGACCTTAATTTACTGTTTCTGGCTAGTTCTGCATAGGCGCCGGGTTCACATGGCAGAAAGGGTGAGGGTAGGAGGCCTTGTCAGGCGGGCTTTCAAAGTCAACGACAGCGATCACACCACTTGCTTGGTGCGTTTCTTCGAGGAAGGGGATCCCGGCGGCCTTGTTTCAATTCCGATACTCCTCAGAACTTAACGAACCACAATATCGGGTTTTCAATGCTCCTAGCGAGCAATGCCTCTTGCGACGGATACACCACGTTCATGGAGCAAGTGGTGGTCCCGCTTTCCGTGATTGCGTAGGTGTCAGGATCGGCATCGTGGCAGTGGACTGCGAACATTGGGGTTGTATGAGGAGGTACATTTCGGGGAGCCAGAGACGGTGATGCCGAGCCCGAACAACGTGCTGCGCTACAGATCACCACGTTGTTTGTGGACGGCTTCGGGATCCTAGCGTGATAGGTGGAAAAACCTGTTGATTCGTGTTCTACATCAATAATAGCGCCGTTGTACGTGAGAAAGTTCATTCCTAGGACCATAACGCTGGAACAGTTGAGAATTATGCTAAAATCAGCAGGTAACCTCTCTCCATTTGTGGTAATGTGTGGCGTACGCGTTCCACTTCGTTTGCTGAGAGGACCTCCTGCTGTGCGGATATGCAGACCGTCCCAGTGGGTCGGGTCGCAACTTCCTTCAACGTCATCTGCACTCATCACTACCTACCAAAGAGACCATGTCAAACCCGTTTATGAATACCCGTCTGTGGTTGTCGTTGTGTTCGAGCGTGACTTCCGGAAAATATCGCTGCGTCGTACGAAGGGGACGTCCTGAATATTGGTCTTCGGTGCGTCAGTGCTTCGTTGAAGGGTTTTCGTTTTTCCGCCGTAGTGAAGCTTCACCACCTGATGTCGTTGCTCTCAGTTTCGCCTTGCTAAACTGGGGCCCCTTCCACGTGCCAGGTCAGCGTTGCAGTGGCGGCTTCGGGATTCCTAACAGCACGGTGACGGCGAAGGATAGGTATGTACTGTATGTTGGCTGCTCCGGCTGAGGTAACTGACATATCTGGTTCGGGAGCCCCCCAGGCAACGCACGACATCACCCGGAGGGGAAACCTTGCCGACCGAGTCGCTTATTTGCACGAGCAGCGTCGGTATTTGTGGACGGCTTCGCCACAGTGGTATCATAGCGGTCAACAATCGTGGGTTCGCCACAGGTCGGTCTTCAAGAGGCCATGCAGACAAAACACAAATTTGTTCGTTGTAAATAATTAGTGTCTTTTAGTGCAACAAGGCTTGTCCGTCCGCAAAAAAAATGCTTTATTGGCTGGGAAAGTGAACAATGAATTCCATAATTTTGATTCTCGAGCTGAATCGTCTGTTTCGGGACGGCTGAGATAACGTATTCCGGAGAAGTACTGAGGCGTAGGTAAGTACGCAGTCTAGGGATGCCTCGTTTGCTATCAATTCTCCCAGACGGTGCCATCATACCGCTCGGGAACGCTGTCCACCGTAGCTCTGTTTCTGACGGTGTGTTGCATCTATACTTTTTCTTACGGTTGATAGTAGCTGTCAAGTGATACATCGGGTGATTTCGAGAAACAGATTCACAGAAGACAATGTCGCTTGTGTCAGTTGGCTAGAGCATCCTTAACGCGCCAGGCGCTTGTGCAGCCAAAACCGGAATAGTTCGCACAGTATGCACTAGTGATTCCATGTTTACGCGTGTGTTCGTAACTTCCATTGTACAGTCCACCATGCATACTGCTATAAAAATAATATGAATTACAAGTAAGCGCGAACAGCTCGGAGGAGGCGCAGAAGGAGGATAAACTTTATTGGGAGCATCGTAATGTGGTGTGGGGCCCTCATTCCAGGACTCCATTGGAGACCCCTGCCGCTACGGCCCTTTCCACCAGCCTAAGCTGGGAATCGAGACTGGAGCTGGACAGCTCCTTCTCCCACTGCTCACGGGAAGGGTGCGTGATTCTGGGAATTTTGGGGTTTGCCGAACACTCCCATACCATATGGTACAGGGTGCCCGGGGAAGCGCAAAATTTGCATAGCTGGAAGTACTGAGTGGGATGGAGGAAGTGAAGTTTTGACGGATGAGGAAACGTATTTGTTTGGAGGAGCCGGAGGCAGTGCTCCTGCTCTTTGGTTAGGGATTCATGACCGGGGGGATAGATCATTCTTTGGCACTTATAGTACCCCGTTATGTCTTGATACGTAACCAAAGGACACGCAGTCTCTAACCTACACCCTCGTGTCGCCTGGCGGGATAGATCTCGGGCGATGTAATGGGCGGTCGTGTTGCCCTTGAGGGTTGATTGGGCTGGCGTCCAAACAATCTTCACTTTTCTTTCGGGTGGCTTTTGCAGCAGGATGTTCATAGCCGTTTTGGAAATTCTACCATGAAGGAAGTGCAACCCTGTTGCGAGTCCGTAATAACGGTATCCGAATTTGTCTGGGAGATGGCCAGAGCAATGGCCGCTTCCTCTGCCTGGGTAGTGGTTGTGAAGGGCAAGGTGATGCTGGTGAGGTGGTTCTCTGTTGAAGTAAGCACGGCGGTCATGGCTCCCCTTCTGGCGTAGTCGGCGGCTTCGGTGTAAACCATGCGGTCTCGGTCCCTGTGTAGTTTGTCGAGAGTGCGCGCTCTTGATTCTCTTCTCCCTGCGTGGTGAGTAGGGTCCATCTCCATCTTGGGGTATAGGTGCAACGTCAATGTTTATTCTTATTTTTGGAGATACGTCGCGTACTTGCTGGGATCTTTCTTCGGGGGACGCCATTCCCAGTCTGGTGAGGAGACTCCTCCCGCAGGGCGTCGTGCTTAGTCGCAGACGCTGGCTGGCGAGGTGGGCCTCGACTAGTTCGGCGGCCGTGTTATGTAGGCCCAATTTCAGAAGCCTGTCGGTCGAGGTACTAATAGGGAGCCTCAGAGCATGCTTATAGGCTTTCCGGATCATGATGTCAATCTTGGCCAAGTCGCTCTTGCTTAATATAGCATAGGGAATGGCGTAGGTAATGCGTGAGATGACGAAGGCCTCTACCAGACGAAGGGTGTCCGCCTCCTTCATTCCCCTCGCTTTGGTGGTTATTCTTCGGAGCATGTGGGTAATTTGTCCCGTTGTGTGACTGAGCCGGTTAAGAAGAATGGTGTTTGAACAGTCCTCTTGAAAAGTCATACCGAGGACTTTGATGTGAGGTGACGGTAGGATGGTATGGCCGTCCAGGGTGATCTGGATGCCCGGATCTTGGACTTTTTTCTTCTTCTCTTTCCGACCATAAGAAGTTCGGACTTGTGTGGTGAGCAGGAAAGCCCGCACGTCCTTGCGTAGTCACTCACAGCATCAGCGGCCAGCTGGAGACGGTCCTGCATCTCGCCTACCGAACCCTTGCCTGTCCACACTGTAATATCATCGGCATATAAGCCGTGGTGCAGATCCGGGATGGCCCCCAGGATGGTAGGTTGGCCTAGAAGGGCGATGTTAAAAAGTAAGGGAGATAAAATCGCTCCTTGTGGTGTGCCTCTGCCACCCACGTCAATGGGACCGGAGGACAAGTCACCAAGCCTGAGGATGGCCTTTCTATTTGATAAAAAATCTCGGACGTAATTGTAAGTCCGTGTTCCGCAGTCAAGGCTGTTCAGGTTGGTCAGAATCGCTTGGTGAGTGACGTTATCGAAAGCCCCTTTCAGGTCCAAGGCCAGGATGGCTTTCGGAGTGTGGCGGTTGGCTTGGCCCATTACATCTTCTTTTATCTGCAGGAGGATGTCTGGGTTGAAAGGTGACGGCGGAAACCAAACATGGTTGATGGCATCTTGTTTGTTTCTTCCAGGTAGGATTGAATTTGTAAATAAATAAATAACTAAATCTTTCGAGGATGATATGCTCGAGTAGCTTCCCCACACAAGAGGTGAGGGAGATCGGGCGGAGGTTTTCGATGTCTGGTTTTTTCCCCGTTTTCGGAATTAAGCGGACCTCGGCCGTCTTCCACTCCGCGGGGAGCGTACCGTCCCTCCAACAAGTATTCATAAATGCGGTTAGCGCAATCACCGAGGACGTATCAAGATTCGCCAATGCCTTGTTTGTTATTTGATCTGGTCCGGGAGTGGTGTTCCTGCGAATTTTTGCAAGTGCTGCCTTGACCTCGAAGATTTGAATGTCGTTGTCCAAATTGGGGTTGGGCTGTCCTGTGTAGTTCGGGAAGGGTGGAGTGGAAGATTTTGGTATATATCTTGTTTGCAGTTCTTGAAGGAGGTCGTCCTGCGTACCGGGGAACGAGTGCATAACAGTGGCCATTACTCTGGCGGACTCACCCTTGCTTTTTGTAGGGTCTATAAGGTACCTCAACAACCTCCATGTCTTGGAGGTACTGAGGGTCCCCCTTAACTCGTCACAGAGTGAGAGCCAATTTCTCGACTGAGCTGCACTGCGTACCGGGCCGCTTCTTCAGTAAGCAAGGCAATGCGTCTCTTTAATTTTCCGGTGATGTCGCTGTCGCTTCCAACGACGAATGAGACTCCTCCGGGCCTCCCACATGTGGAGTAGCCTGGGGTCGACGTGCGGTATTTGCGTCGTGAGGTGAACCTTCTTTCGTCGTGGCTTTATATCCGCCCTGACTTCGCTCGCCCATTCCTCTATACTTTCGATTTTTTTCGGAGACTGAGTCTCTCGGACGCTCTCGAAATTTGCTGCAGTCTGTGAGTTTCGCTTCCCCGACATAAGCACTGTAATCGTCCGCAAGGATTACGGTGGAGATTATGTCGTGGTCACTGCCCAGGTTCTCTCCAGTGTTACACCATCGAACTTGGTTAATGTTTCAAATGAGCGTGAGGTCGGGGCACGTATCTCTGGTCACGCTGTTGCCCGTTCTCGTAGGTACCGACGGGTCGGTCTACAAGCTGATAACCCCTGTTTAATTTGCATTGGGTGTTGCCCGCGGCCACCAATCGCACATCGGCCCTTAATGCGTTATTGGTTTCAGTGCGAGAAATAGGCTAGTGGGTCGCCTGGCCATTCTTTTTTTTCCTAAACACATGACTTATTCGAGTGAATTTTGCGTTGAATGTGGCGCCAGTGTTATTCTCACGATGCAATTTTTCGAAAGAACCAAACTTGAATGTTCCCTTCATGGGCCCTTAAATGTCTTGAACTAGTCCATAGTCTATTCACCCCCTACTCGAGAAGAAGAAGCATAAGGAAGGTTCTGTTCCTTCAGCTCTCTCTAACAACTGCTTTGTCGACACTATATCTTCAAGGATGGGGCAAAATGAACCCCCCCATCCACCCGACCCTGCACGGCAGTCGGCGTTGTCTGTGCTGCCGAGAGCCGACAAATTGGAATCCCCTGGCTGCCACACATCCTTGGAAGGCTCCATGACTCGGACAGCCAATTCATCGTCGTCACAGGGCGTCGTTTGAAGAGGAAACTCCGCCGCACCTCAACGACGAGGGAGACGATGACCGGATTGACCACTGGTCCGCAAATGATCACGGTTGGTTATGTGCCCGTGAAGGAGCCCGACATCCTAAATACGTTGAACCGTCAAAAACTGACAGGGTACTTTCGCCGGGTTGCGGTTAACCAGGTTAAAGAAATACGGATCAATGTCCGACTGAACGTGCTAACGCTTGATGTAACCACTGACGGCATCATAGACACGTTAAAGGCCATCACAGGATCAGGAAACATCCAGGTGCGTTTCTTCTTGGCCTACGGGAAGGACAAAACGACTGGTGTCATCTCGGACGTAGACCTGGAGATTATCGACAGTGACCTAGTGCAGCTCCTTTCGTCAACGGTCCGCATCCTCGACATTCATCGCATCGCTCGCTCACGGTGCGTGAAGGTGGTGTTTCAGTGCGATTCGCTGCCAGCGTCTGTAAAGGTAGCCTATGTGCGACATCGTGTGCGTCCGTATGTGCCACGGCCCATTCAGTGGCATAGGTGGACAGAAGCTAGGTCATGTCAGTGCTGCTTGCAAAAATGCCTTTGCATGCAAGCGATGTGGTGATGCTCATGACCATGTTAACCGCAAAGGCACGCTGAAATGTGGAAACTGGACGGGTTCTCACGAGGCATAATGAATGCCCAAAAAATGCATGAGCGTCGAGTCCTGCGCACTATGGTCAGAGATAATTCTGCGCACGTAGAGGCTTCAGCGTCCGTTCGGAGACGTCGACAGTCACGCAGTACATCTCGCCCTAGTGATCTGCAAACCAGAGCGACGCCATCGTTGGCGCGACCAGCACAAGTGTTGGTGAAGGAAGAACCGTGAACTCCTTCGGCTCCTCCTGGTCGGCAAATATTGCGTCTGGAACTGTATACGCCTATGGCTGGCCTCCGTTTCCGCAAAGGGCTTTTGGTGCATACAAGTCAGCCATTGAAGTGAAAGGCCCACATAGAAAGCACAGCGATGAAGAGAGGCTCGCCGATTAGAAGGTCTTAAGCATGCTTCAACAGCTTCTAAACACTATGCGAAAACTGATCGCTGGTCTGAACATGAATCTGCGAAAATTCTGGTGCAGGTTCTAGATCCATTGGAGCCGCTCACTGAGGCACTCCAGTAATTTATTATGACGCAACAAACCGACTCAACTTTACTGGAAGAGAGACTTCACAATTCTTTCGTGATGCAATGGAACGCAAGAGGTGTACGAGGGCGGATGTCAGATTTTCGGGAGCGCATGTTTAAGTAAAAGTTCGCAGTCGTGGTTATATGTGAGGCAAGCATATCTGCCGCTTTTCGACTCTCCGGTTACATTCTCATGTTGTCACAGAAGGAAGGAATACCCAGCAAGGTATTATTATGCGTACGAATGGACACAACTTACGTCAGACATGCGCTTTCTGCTCATGCTTCTAATGAATATGTGTGACGTTAACGCACAAGCGTCGAGTCATTTCGGTCATCGGGATTTACATACGTTCACGCGCAGATCTTGACTCCGCGTACCTGAGATCTGTGGTGCACACTTTTCTCAGCCCACACATTATCGTCGGTCATTTTATTGCCCACCACACCCTGTGGGGCCGTACGGCTACTAACAAGAAAGGAAATGACCTAGCAGACTTTATCCATGACGAAAGCTTAGTGGTTATTAACGACGGTTCCCCTACATTTCTTCGTGGGCTGTCGTACAGTAGTTGCTTGGACCTTGCAATCGTATCAAGCACTCTGTCGCCATCTGCAGCTTGGTGCTGTGATGTTGAATCACATGGGAGTGACAACATTCCAACCTACGTACAACTGCGCTGGTGCCACACGTCTGGTGTCCCAAGGATTCGTTGTTCTGATTGGCGGAAATTTACGTTCATGGTTGAAAAGTAATGCGCAGCTATTACGTCGGAGTCCGATGAAGAAAGTGTGAGATTGTCTGCTATGGAGTGCACCATAAAGTACGTTAGCAACCCCAAACATCGCACACCCATAGATGCCATGTACTAAGTGCACCGTGCCATACAACGCCGCGCAGAGAGGAGGTATAGAAGGATCCAGGTTGCAGAAGATCGAACAGAATGCCGTCGCGTGTAAAGTAAAATGTGAGTCCATTTAGAAAATCTTGGAAGGGAGTGCTGAAGGCGATTTCGCTCTTCATTAGATCCGCGCAAGCCTCTTTGAAAAATTTGGCCAGTGGTGCGAAGTCTCCAGTATCACCCGAAACAACTGTACCCTTTTTGTGCTTTGGTTCTAAGCACAGAAACAAGCAAATAGAGGTAGCCGAAACGTACTGCAAAATGCTTGTTGATGTATTCTACGCCCTGCTTCTAAACACACAAAGTCATATACCGCAGACCACAGACGACCGCCTCAAGGTTCCATTCTTTGATGCAAGAGCTGGATGCCGCTCTTTCAGCCTCCTGCCATTCATCTGCCGCAGGACCTGATGGTGTACGGTACTGCGTGCTGCGAAACCTTGGCAGCGGCGGTCGGAAAGCTCCGTTATCATGCCTCAATGCAACATGGATCTCTAGCTCTGTTCCCAACTGGAAATGCACACGGGTAGTTGCTCTACTGAAGCCAGGAAATCTCCCTTGGAGCTTTCCGCATACAAACTCATCGCCTTGGCAAGATGCACCGGAAAGGTTATGGAGAGAATGGTGCCGGCCTGGGTTGAATGGTTTCTTGAGAAAAACAACATTTACCCGGTTGTCATGACAGGATTCCGAAGAGAACGATCCTCTAAAGACAGTGTCATCGATCTGGTGTCTTCAGTGGAGCAAGAAAGAAACCGTCGGTGAATCGCTGGCGCATTGTTTTTTGGCATAAAAGGCGGCTATGAAAACGTGCTCCACAATGCTTTTATGGATGCTCTAGAGGTGGTGGGTGTAGTATGCGTGGATTTCAAGTTACCTTACTGGTCGCCCAATAATCATGCCCACATCTGCCGGTGAGACAGTACACCACCAGGTTAATCGCGGTGTTCCACAAGGAGGACTACTGAGCCCCACCCTCTTTCTTATTGCCCTAATCTGTCTCGTGTACGAAATGCGTGAAGTCGTCAGACTCACTATGTACGCTGACGGTATCTCCATCTGGACATCTGGTGTAACTCGAACGAAGCTGCGAGCCCGTTTATAGCGAGCCGCAACAACGACGTCTCGGTACTTGTGCCGTCAAGTTCTGAGTAGAGCGCCAGCAAAACACGCGGTTATTGCATTCAGAAGAAAGTCGATGCTCCGATATGCTATCATTATTCAGGGGACACTGTTACCTTACGTCAGGCAACATAGATTTTTGGGGGTGACTAGACTGCGGTCGGTCGTGGATGAATCACATCGCCTCGCTGAAGACTAAAGTTGAAAGCCTTGTACGTGTTCGCTTCGTGGCGGGAATGAGTTGGGGTCCATCTGAGAGCGCTATTCGCCAGTTGTACCGGAGCCTGTTTTTGGGGTATCTTCATTAGAGCCTGCCAGCCATTTCAAACTTCCGAACTTCTTCCCGGCGGACATTGGAGGGTTTGCAAGCACACAGCCCTCAGAACATGTTTGGGACTACCACGATGCACCTCTACTGTGGGCACAATTACCGAGGCACGTGTGTTTCCAATGGACTGAGTGCTTTTGTGCAAACCCCTTCGAGTCTACCTCAGAGGTTTCACAAGGCGTGAACACCACCTATTATCGGCTCTTCCTACTACGAGCTCGAGAAGTAGTTTTGCGGCAGCCATTTTGCGACTTAAACCTAGGATTCCATCAGGTTTCGCCCCAATGATGGTTTCAGAGAATCCTGTGTGGGTACTATCAAAACAATCAATCCACCTTTCCATTCCGGGAATTGGGAACAAGTCCTCTTGGCCATCTATAGCCCTCAGACAGTTGACGCTGGCGTTCTTGACAGGCAAGTACGTTGGAACTGTACGTGTATATACTGATCGCTCTGTGACTGAATCGAGATATACCGCGGCGTTGGTAATTCCAAGCCAATGCGTTACCCGATGATTAACACTAGACCACAAGACAACTTCTACTGCTACTGAGTTGGTTGCCATACGGGAGGCGATTTCTTCAGTCTCCCGTGAATCACCACAATCTTGGACCCTGTTGTGTGACTCAAAGCCAGCACCCCAGGCCCTCAACGGAGTTATGAGGCCAGGACCATATTATTCCCTTGCTGCGGAAGTACTTGAAATATGCTCCTTGGCACTGCAACAAGGATATGTACTCACCATCCAGTGGGTACCAGGCCATTGTGGGCTAGCTGGTAACGATTGGGCTGACCACGAAACAAAGAAGGTTTCTGCAAATGCAGATGTTGTACGTCTGCCCTTCGCAAGGACGGACACGACCGCCCTTTTCTCTAAGATTCTCCACCTCGCCTCGGCGAGTCACTGGTCCCACCCTGACAATCGTCATAGAAGAATACACCATCTGGACCCCGACTGCAAGTTTCGGTTGCATCCTGGTATTCAGCGAAACCACGCCTTGCTGTTTCACCGACTACAGCTTAAGGTAGCCTTTACCCGTCGCTACAAGCACCTCATCGGCGTTACGAGTGACCTCGATTGTGAAACACGCCGTGTACCAGAGGCTATTTCGCATGTTCTTTGCCACTGTTCACGCTACGCGCATCCTCGAGAACAATTAGCGAGAATATTGGCCCGTTTGGACTATCGTGTGCTGTCGGAGGATGTACTGCCGGCACCTTGGCCAGACGCGCAGCGTTCGCACAAGGCATTAAAAGCTCTGCTGACATTTCCGCGCAGAAGTGGCCTCTCAGTGATATTGTATTCGAGGCCCATGGGCTGAACTTTAACACATGCTCAGCATGAGTATAGGCATCTTCTGTACATAGCCATTTATTCATTTCTCCGCCATCTTCATCTCTTTCGTCACCTATCCACGCTCTTTCCTCCCCTTGCTCCTCCCACACACAGAATAGCTGGCCAGATCCACTGCCATCAGGCCGACCTTTCTGTGTTTTTTTCATTTCAATAAACTTCTTTCTCTTTCTTCGACAAAAGATCAGACACTGTAGTTGGGGTGGTGCGTTCGCGTTTCTTGCGTAAGCGCAGCTTCTTCCTTTGTCTCGACGGTAGTGAACCTTTTTAAGGGACTCGCTTTGAACTGATTGCAGCTCCTTAAGCAGCTATCGTGGTTTTCGAAAAAAGTTCGAGTTCCATCTTCAAAGTAGAAGAAATCATGCCGGAAATGTCCTTTTTCGTCACACCTGCTAAAGATTCGGAAGTGCTCCACTATCTGCAGTCACTCTAAGGAGTCTTCAGGTGGTATTCTTGGAACTATGGTGATTCTCAGGTATATTGCATACAATCGGGAAAGTTGCTTCTTGCATTATGGTTTTGGTCGCAGTGGTCAGCCTCTGAGGTCCTTCTTGCAGGAGACCAAACATGGGCGATAAACCCCTTAGTCGGTAACTCGCTTTACGTGTAGCGGCTTGGCAGTTGCTAGAGGGCATAGGAAGTATAAAAGGTGTGCCCCAAGCACATCCACCAGATGGAAAAAAGCCAAGGACGACGCACGTTTCTTCAAGTAACAAAAGTCTATTGGAGCGAAGTTGTGCTCCGCTAAAAACTCAAAGAATAAACTAGCGGAGACGGAACAGACCATGATGTGGCGTGCTTAGACGGGTGGCAACGCATCAAATGCCGGAGCGTTTGCCCAGGGAGCACCTATTTCTCTGTGCGAATATTACTGATGCCTTCGATTTGTATCGAGTGGAATGGCTCTCAAAGATGAACGTTCTCGTTTGCGACGACGAGGCAAAACATTACCCCTATCAAATAAGATACTATTTGTGCATACAAAAAAGAGAAGGGAACACTGGCTTTGCAGTGAAAACTGGTAAGACAGGCGGGCGAGGCCACGCGCAGGCGAAAATCCACAAAAGTACAAAAAAAAACGAACGTTTGGCTTGTACCACTATAACAAAGTATTTGCCTTCTTTTAACCCGGAAGCTTCCACCATGGGTGCTCTTTCAGAGGGCCAAGTATGAGAGAATCTCGGGATGAAATGAGATGTGGCTCCTCCCAGTAATATGGTGGGAAAATTTCAAGGCCGAGGTAAAAATTTCAGAAATGTGATTTATACTCTTGCTGATTATGAGGTGATGTAATCAGTCCACGAACGCGTGCGTGATAGATGGCTGGCCAGGCTGTCTGGTATTTTTCAGTGCGTTCTATTGTACTACTGTTCTTCTAGTGGCTACAGAAGGCAAGCAAATCATGTACCCTAGTCTATTGCACTTTTATTTTCTTATTGTGTGTTTTACTACAAAGTTATACTATTTTGTATTTCGGGACGGTATTACGGGCTCTTTATTTCGAGTTTTTCATCTTAAGAAGCAGTTTCTGCCGTCGGTGGAGGCAATGCAATCACTGTACTAGGGTCGACTAGCAAAAAAGGAAAGCGAGAGAAGTAAACGCGCGAGATTCAAATAAATTGCTTCTCAGTATGACGTTGTGGAAATCCTTCATCCAATTTCCATAAAAACATTTCTCGGGGCTCCTAAGTCTGCTTACGTGCCTAGAACGACAAAGCCTGGAGATACTTATCCACAAAGTCGTTAGTGATGCATTGTTGTTGTGGCTTTGTCGTCGCTGTTGTTTCTTTGTTTTTTGATGCGAATTACTTCTACTGGCCTATTTTCTGCTATACCTAATTTTCTCCGGTATCTTTTCATCACTTTTGTTTCGTTTTACTGCATACATTACACCAGCAAGTATACTAGCTCAGGCCATATCCAGCTTTCTGTAGCTGTCCTACTCACATGCCATCAAGTTCAGGTGTTACGGGGCGTGCACTATTCTAAAACTTTTGCTTTTTAAAGTCACAGTTGTAGAAATTTTGTGAACCGGGCACACTCCTCCTCAAATCTCCTAATTTCAGACCAATTCATTATTCCCATTTTTTAAAGTAAATTTTTGAGCTCAAACGCCGTCCGTGCAGTACTGCTTTACACTTCCTTTGTAAAATGCTAACTCTAGTGCGGGACACTGATTTGGCACACCACTATACTAACTGAAGCACTTGAAACCGTCCAAAACGGTGCATCTCTTTTAATTTCTGATACTTAAAACTGTATACCTAGATTCACAGCCATCAACAATCCATTATCACTAACTCATCTTGCATTCCGCGGAAAGGTAGCAGGTATTTGCCTAATGGTGAAAGACACATCTAAACAATACACTACAAATCACGCCAACTTCCAACTTGCATTTGACGACGCATTCCTCATTCATAAAAACCTGCAATCCATGTAGTCGCACTGCTGCATATTCCAGTTCATTTGTTTCCAGCACACTATTAGAGGGGAATGAGGAACGGAGCGTCATTGGCGCTTATAAGGAATTTTGAGGAATTCACGATACATTTTATTTATATCTATTCTTCATCTCAGTTACGTATTTCATTCCTTAGTATCTGCCTATTTTTCCTTAGAAGCCTGCGTAAAGGTGCCATATATTTACCAATGGTACATAATCTTGAAATTAATTTTAATAGGTTAGCGGTTCACCGTAACAGTAGTGCTTGCATTGTCATATCGTATTTCTCGTGATTACATGATTCACTACCGGTATGAACATGCTTTCAAACGTTTCCTCTCTTCCTTTCTTTTAAAGTGAAGCTTGCTCTGTCTCAGTAATGGCGTATGTCGTGTAGAAAACGCACTCCAGGGAAGCCAACTTTCTCTGACAGTGATGATGATCCTTGGTGTGTTGAAAAAAAAAACGCTTCCTGCGTGTAAAATCGAACCCAGGTCCTCGCACCCTTAACTCAACACGTTTTAGCGCGCCATTTCATCAAGGTAGATGCACTTGGGACTTCGAGAAGGTGCATACACGCTCAAAAAAAGACAGAAAAGGAGCGCAGCCATCCGTCTCACTAGGACAATGCTTCAACGCAAAGCTTTCTTCGTGCGAAGTGAAATGGCGAAGGGTCAAAGTCCAAGCCGCTGTGATCAAAAGACGAAACTGTGTGCGAGGCAAGGTCAAAGATCAAGAGCCCAAGTCCATACCGATCCCTCACAACAAAGCTTCGCGTTCAAACATCGTCATAGTGAGACGGACGGCTGCATCATTTTTGTCTTTTTGGCCTTGTAGACACGTTACTTTTGTTTTCATTGTGCTGCTCATGTACTACTCCCCTCCATTACAGTCCCTTTGCCACGGAGCAATAACAAGACAGTAGAGGCCCTTCAAAGCGTGGCCAGATAATGTCAGAAGCGCTCATAATCGGTTTATCTAGCGGCATCTGCAGTTTGTGAAGAAACTGCGCTATCGCAGCGATGGGAGTTTCACTCCGCAGCCACGTAATGAACTCCAGTGGCTGTCATTCGTCTATCAGGTGCAGCTACACTGTCCGCATTGGTTTTCATTGCGACATTATCTGGTCCCCACGCCCGAGCTTACGCAATGGGCCGTTTCCCCTCCTATATATTCTTGTTCCATGCCCCTGGGGTCGTGAGTGAATTATGGGTAATTAAAATATGAAATTTTAAAATAAAGTGACCTTGTGCTACCGAGAAAACGACAGCGACAGCGACAAATTTTAAAATGATCAAACTTGTTTTTTATTGTCTTTTACTCTCTGCCGCTTTTGTTTAATGAAGCTGTCTACAGTAGTCTGTTTTTATTGACTCTACTCCCCTATATCCCCTACCTCCCTTTTCGCTCTTTCCTCTGCCCTTTCGCTGCATTCCGGGCCATGTTGTATCTTCAGGTCTCAACTAACTCTCCCCTTCACTCAATTTGCATGGTCTTCGTGCCAGACGACGGTGACGCTGAAGAAAACCCTTTCTTAAATGTGTAGTGATACTCCCAGTAAT